>JARHVA010010910.1:0-114158 GCA_037957365.1 Torreya grandis | reverse complement strand
AGTGGACTAATTTGATATTTCAAGGACACTCATTTTTTACCTCCAAGGATCTTCTTTAAACTTTCAACTTGATGAAATTTTGCCATATTCACATCATACTTATTAAACCAAGTGTTAAGAGTTATCAAAGTTACCTCAACTCCATATTTTTATTGAGCATGATGCACTTGATGTTTAGGGATATCAAGATTACTCTCCTTCTACTTCAACACATCTTAAAATGACTCAACCTTAGGTTCAATTTTTAACTACTCTCTAAACACAAAAGTTTTTGCCTTATGTTTAATATACTCCTTCATGACTATAATTTTTTTAGCAATAACTTGATGCTTATCTTCATTCTTAACAAGACACTCAACATCATGATTGATGAGATACTCAAAAACCTTCTTGTTAGGATATTTAACATACTTACCATCAGATATACACTTATTAAGAGGATAAGTAGACTTAATTAATCAAAATATTGGTGTATGACATTGAACCTTTACTATAGGTCATCTTCTTCCTCATGACTATCATGTTCAAGGAATCCTTCGTCAATTGTAGGTAGAAAGACATTGTTATTCTCACCATAGTGAGTTATCATGCTTTGAAAACTATCACCATCATCCACATCAATAAGGTAATTTCTCTCATTAGCTTATGAAAAATAATGTTCAATACTTACCTTAGAATTCTCATGTACTCCTTCATGGATGATGTATGTGCCGAGATCAGTTTTCTCAAAGTAAGTGTATGGATCATGTCCATAGGTGTCTATAACATACTCATATATAAATAGGTTAGATATTCCCTCAATCTTAGAAGATGCTCCATCATCCATAGCTAACTCCTCATGATCATAGATGACATAATTTAAATTAGAGCTTGGTTCTATATAGGGCTCGATATGAAACTTAGCTTGTGGTTGAGTCCTGATGGTTACCTTTGTTCCATACCTTGTCTTGAAGACCAATAAGGACCAATTATCTGAGAGTTATCCTCCTATCTTGGTTGTTAAACCCCTTGAGAGGTAGATATTAAAGTCAACAGGCAAGTCAACATCCATAATGTCTTGAAGGATAGGGAAGTTAGGATAATCATGAAGGAAAAATTTAAAACTCTTGACTATTCCTATTGGCTTAGTAGGTGTCCCATCAATTTAAATAACCCTTTTACTAAATGGTTCATACTTTAGACCTAATTTATCAGCAACAACCTTGGGCATCACTAAGGTACTAGCTCCAATATCTACTATGTAATAATTATATGAATAAGTTTGTCCCCCATAATTAGAGTCAGGTAAAAGGTTAGAGGCTTCTTAGATTAAGAAGAGGGATACATAATGTGTCTATGAGAATTGGTGAGAAACAAATCACCATGACATGATGATTAATGGCTAACATTAATTTGAGATAGTTGTTTTTGTTAAATCTCATTTTGATCGAGCATGTGAAGGACATCCCAAAGATAAATACTAACTTTATCATTCTTCAAAGAGTCAAAAATGTTCAAAACATGATCACTCACCTTGTATTGAGTCCTTTAAGGCAATAAAGTGTTTGGAGCTTGATACATAGGAGCATTTGGAGTAACCCTTCCAACATTTTTACTTGAGATAGGTGTAGAAGTTGTAGGGGTTGTCATGTTTGGACTTACAGCTTACTACCCTTTAAGAGGATTAATTATATTTATATGAAAACCAAGGTCATCTCTCAAGGCCTTCCTATTTACTCTAGTATTATCTATAATTGAATTACCTTGGTTGATAACATAGGTTTCTTATACTATAAATTTGCAAAGTTTACTCCTTAAGGTTTCCATCCTTCATTTTCTTGCATGAAAACTTTATCTTTTATTGATAGTTGAAGAGTGACTCCCACTTGAGAAACCAAATCTTTCTCTTCACCTTCATTTTCATCCATGATATATCCTTACTACCATTCTTCTCCTTGGACCAAATTACTATGCACAAGTACTAATACTTTTGTGCTAGAGGTGGAAGTTGGATTGTATGCATTGGTAGGCCTATTGAAATTAGGTTTCTATTGATATCTACCCTGACCATATTATTGAGGTGGGACCCTATTTCCTTGTTGAGGATATGGGTAAGGGTTTTGATTAAAACCATGTTATATATTTTCTTGCCTAAGCTAATCTTTTAAAAATTGAATCCTTGCATCTTTATCACTAACATCTTCTGCCTTCTTAGGGGTAGCTCTAGACTTAGTATTTTCATAAGTAATTTGGGAAATAGTTGGAGTATAAATAGGCATATTAGCATATGCATGGAAAATTTTGAAGGTAACTTCCTAGCCTATATTAGGCAATTCTCAACTCTAAAGGCAAGGTTATATGCTTCAATTAAGGTGTAACCACCCGTAGACTATAACATTATGGCTATTTTAGTACCAATATACCTTAAATATGTGAGAAACACAAGTATTTTAGGAGGTCTCATGGGAGAAAGCAACCTATGCCAATTCCTTTGGAATATCTCATTAAAATCATGTATTATCTCTTTAGGGGGTCTTTAATCACATTGAGCTGATGAATGAGTGATGTGTGATCACTCTTATCTTTAAACCTTGATTTTAATAGCTCTCTAAAATCATCCCATGTTGTGATACAATCTCTAGGCAATTTCCTATACTAGTCAATTATTTTCCCTCTAAGGGACATGATAAGGAGTCTAATGGCAATATTGACCTTAGTAATACTATGAAAGTTTCATAAGCTTGAGATATCCCTAATATGATAATTAGGAGTGACATGACCTTCACCATTGAATGTGGGAACACTTTTTCTAGAATTAGGGGGTATATCATCATATACATTGATATGGATGGGATTTTTAGTGTTAAATGATGGGAAGGCATGTGGCCTATCCATGTTCTCCTCAAATTCCTCTTCAATCTCTTGATCTTCTTGGATTGAAAAGTCCTCTTGTTATTTAAAGGTCAAGATAGGCTAAGGAATTGTGAACTTTAATAAGAAGTTCAAGTTGAAGAGGTGGGTTTATGGGATTGAAAACTCTAATAGAAGATGACCTAGTCATGACCATGAAGTATGAAAACAAGAAATATGATAAAATAATGGTATATAACCAATTATTACCTTAAATGGAGTTGCTAAATGTTGAGTATAACACCATATGTAGTTATGATAATGTCAAGACCAATATTCACCATGATAAGATTTATTTAGGATAATGGTTCCATCAAGCATGCCAAAACTATTATCACCAAATCATGCACCCTATATGAGGTTTTTCAATCCTACTCTAATATTTGGGTAACATTGGAATACCTCTAGGCCTGTGGGTTACTTATAGTAGAGGTATACCTCTAAGTTTAAGGGCTAGTTCCATAGATTGATCCTTAAATATCTATCACCTACACTAACTAATTTATTATGTGAAAAAAGATAGAATTAGACATGAAATTAAACTAATATAATGGGTTGATACACCAAAAATATATCCACTTGAACACCATACACTTTCACTAAGATACATAACCTACAACATTAGTCTTAGAATCCTAAATTACTTTAACACTAGTATTTCAAACATGGAGGTGATATGCACAGAGTTACTTAAGGTGAGTGAACCAGATCACATTTACAGACACTAAGGATATTCCTAACACATGAATATATACCAATAAATTTTACAACACTTCATGTGACCTATTAGAGTGTAAAAAACTTATATCAAACATGGAAGGATTGAGAGAAAGCAAGGATAGATGTCAATCACTTGGATTTTTACTATACATCACTTCACATACATCAACAAGATATTTTGTGAACTCAAAACTAGATTTAATATCTTATTTCAAAGTCAAAGAAAAATATCAAATCAGCAAGACTTCTCCATACCATGTGTTTAATTTTTTTATACAATAGCAAAAATGGCTTGCATTTATAGAATGTGAGAGACGAGGGAGAGAAGAGAATTACAAGGGTCACAATACCACATGTCAAGGTATGGAAAATAGTTACATTGTAGTATAATGAGGTGAATAACATATTTTTATAAGGTCTTCTTGGACAAATGTCCACCTTAAACATCATACTCTCCAAAACTAGGATAAAGACCTTTTAGCTACCTTATTGAAACTACCTTCATGATTAGGCATCATTTGACTACTTGAAATAGGAATAGGGATAGTTGACACTTATGAATTATCAAGGAGGGGTTATAAAAAATCCATAATAGTCATTATATGTGTCCATAACTTCTATCCATCTTCTAGACACTTGTTCTCACCATTTATAGTCATTCATTAGCCTTCTTGGCCTCATTCTTCACATTTATCATCCAAATATCCTTTAGTTGCTCAATAATATCCATGGAAGAGGTTCAATGACACCTGTATAAGACTCCTCTACCTTAAATTCCATGATTTTGACCTTAAAAAGGTCCAAAACCAACTTATCATTCTCTCACTTGGCAATCACTCTCCATTTTCATTATCTGCCAAAGACTTCCTTAGATGAATGACTTAACAGAGATGTTTATATGCTTTTCTAAAATCATAAATGAATTTTAAGAGTTATAATATGTCCCAATTGACCTTCCATAATGATCCTCATTATTCAAATCTCTTTTACACTTGAAAAACACATAAAAACCTTTAAAAAACCCTATTTTCACCCTATCCATAAAAGTATGGTATAGACCAATCTAATGGGAAGGAACTTGAGAGAGTCCTCCACAAGTCCAAAAATATTTTCTGATAAATAAATCTCTTTTTAATGCATTCCCATTTTATATTATTTCATTAGGTCAAAATCAAGGACTTAGGAGGGGTTTAGAAGGTTTGGACTCTTAAGGATTGTTCATACAATAATGAGGTCCAACCTCCCAAAAAATTCCATAAATTTCAATTTCATGATCCTCCTCAAATTTCCTCAACTCCTTGGGCCTCCATGTAATGTGTCTATATAGGTGTGTGCAAGATAAGTTTACTTATCAATCTTGAGAGTGTATTATTAATAGGTCTAAGGTGAAATATGCCAAAATTTGACCAACATGTGTAGTTTCCCTACAAGCCAATGGTTTCAAACAATATTATACCTCCCCATAAAACTAATCAAATGGATTGAAGAGTTTATCTTGCCTTATAATTGAAGGTGGACCTTACTAGGGTATAGGTCTAGTCTAGGCCTAATAGGTATGACTTTGTTATATCTACCCATAAGCACCTCCGAGTGGTTTATCAAGATTACAAGGTATCTTCCATGCTTTTATTATCTCAACACAACTTTATACACCCCTTTTTAGTGTTCCAATACCTCCTATCTCATCTCTCTTACCATCTACCCACCAAGCCTGCAATCATGTTTATCTGGTAGTTCCCTCTATCTAAGATAGAATAAAGGGCATCTAACCTATTTCCTTTATCAAATTAATACTTTGGGAGGTTATTTTATGTCCTAAATACCATATATACCAAATTACAAGTCTATACAATACTTATATCACCCTCAACACTCAAACTTCCTCAAGATAGACTTACTGAGTTGGTGACTATGTAGAGCTTCTGAGTTAACTATGGGCTGAAGTGTGAAAATTACCCTCACTCTATCTCTCTCCTTCCAAGAACATATGGAATTGGACATAACACTATTAGGGTGGTCTAATTATGTTTAATTAATTTATTCTTCTCTTCCAACCTCAAATTTGCACATCTCTCCATTTGTCTAAGCTTAGTTGGTATGTTGTGCTAACTATAGGTGTACTTACCTTATGAAAACAACCTTCCTATAGATGAAAGTGTGTGTTTTATAAATTCCTTGGGTCAATATTGAAATATTTGAGCTCATTTCATGGTTGATATTATTCATATTAGGCTTTAGTAATAAACCAACACCAAAACTATCATGCTCTAGTATAATGTGGGGTTACAGTCAAATTATAAGTGTAGCCATTTAGGAGGTTTAGAGACTCTTGGGTGATCATTTTTATATGATCACTATGTTTCAACTCTCCCAATTCCCCATTTAATTAAATAGTATAATAATTTATAATCAAATGATTCATATTGTCTTGAGGGATATACTACCATCATGTTATTATTGCACTGAAAGGTTATTTGGGATTAAAATACTTTAGATTATATTGACATCTATAGTGATAATTTGCTTAAGATGGAAGCCTATATACATAACCTTATCTTGACCAAACTACCATTATCTTTGGTCAAGGCCTTGCCACCATGTTTTAAGTACATGATTAAATACTTAGGCTTATGTATACCTCAGGACATTCTAATGTGAGAAGACCAAATATAAGGCAGAATCCCTATTTCAAAAATATTAAGGAAATATGTTACTAAATCACTTTCTCAACTTGTGGACATAGAATTCAAGTCTTCCTACCATATTGTGATTCCACCATTATCACTATGACATTATCCATGTTCTCAAACCTCAATTAAGGCTTAAAACAAGCTCAAAAACTTGTACTCTAACTCCTTTGGACCCCTATAACTTACACTCAAACCTTGTTGGAAACTATCTGTAGGTGAACATGTAGGATATAAATAGTGTACATTGAATTGGCGTTCACAACCAATTTTATCACCTTTGAATGGATACATCTCACTTATCACATTTTAGTAGTCTTCCTACCATGTTTAAACCTCCATGTATCATTATCATGGTTATTCAAGCTTAGTTTCACCTGACTGTAGTGACTACTATAGAAAATTGATTGTATGCAACCTCTAAGTCTTGCATCTCATAAGGAAAATCTTAATAAAAAGAATTTCATAAAGTGAAATTAAGCACATTCTTAGATAGGTTAAATATAACATGTATCTTTTGATTTGACACCATTATAGGAGAGAAAAACCTCTATAATCGATTAAAATGATTGTCTATAGACCTCAATGTGTCTTCAAATAGTAAGGTGAGATGTTTTATTTTTATCCTTCACACCACACATATAAAATAGTCAAATAACCATGTGAGGAGGATGGTCACACTCCTCAAAATCATGTATAGTAATTAGTTTATATGGTTCAATCCAAATAGAGGAAGAAACTAAAGGGTATGGGGATGTGTTTATAGAAAAGAGTCACTATCACTCTTAAAAATGGTTCTTGAAGAATGATGCACAAAACTTGGAACTCTTTCCATGAACTTGGAGCATACAAAGAGTGATATCATCCTTGAAGAGCATTTTCCTTAACTCACCTCTTCCTATCCATACCATGCAAAGTTTGGTTGACTATTTCTATATGTAAAGGAGAGTGATGGAGAAATAAAATGGTTTTTTCCTTTTTTGAGATTTTCAAGGCTTCCAAAGTGTGTAATTTATTTCAAGGTAATTTAAGAGACACTTTGAAACTTGCCACACATTCTAGGACTATCCTATAGTCTCTAAAACTACTCAATCTCTCTCTTTTTGTAGTTAAACCTCTTCTTGTATGGTTAAAACATGTAGTTGTTAGCTAAAAATATTTACTCCAACACATAATTGACACATGTATGTTTAATGACATCTTGACACATTATCCTCTATGATAAATTGTACAAGTTCATAAATGACCCTAAAAATGGCTTTATAATGACATAAGACTTAAAATGAATATGAAAAAGATAATGACACATTAAATGACCTCAATAGGACCATGGTAAACCCTATAAGACCCCTATATAAATTTTTCAACTCTAGGAGGTTGACCTATTTTGACTTGAGGTCAAAATAGTCAACAATACTTTTAGGAGCTAGCCTAAAATCTAGAGGTTTGACTCACTTGTAGGTAACCCATAACCTAGGGTAAATATAATTACATAGATAAAAGAGAGAGGGATTGAATCACCCTCTCATAGGGTGTATTTTTTTATCCATAATAGTCTACAATCACATATTATATAAGGCATTGCAAGAAAAAAATTGTCCCTCGTGATACACAAACACTATGAATACATTAAAGGATAATGACAAAGCCATCACCTTTGACAAAGAAAATTATCTATGAAACACACAACAAATAAAAATATTCCATTATTCTCTCATGTTAAAGTATAAAGTAACTTGGTTAAATTTGTGTTGGAAAATAATGATTTTATATTGAATATTTGTAACATTACCTTCTTACAACAATTGGGATCAACCTAGACACTATTTAAAAATTAGATTAAATCATAAAAATATTTTACAACACTCTAGGTAAAATAATTAGAACCATATAATTATATGTTAAACTAAGTCATAAATTGATACACACTACCTTCCATGGTATGCCTAATTAGTTACATTGTAACTTACTTTTGGAGTGACTATGGACGCATTATATAGAAGTAGTACCATCAGCATTACATATATGTATCAAAGTCATGCATGAAGGCTATTATTACACACAATCAACAAATTATGACCCTTTCAGATGTTATAAGATGACCCAATATACTAATGAGAACCAATAACAATCACAATTAGAAGATTGTATTATCATTCCTACATCACAACATATTCCAATATCTCATATGCATACATACAAAGTGGATTGATAAATTAATGAAAACAACATCAAACCAATCATAGCATATAAATTATCTACATAATATGAACCACAATATAATATAGAGTATTTAAAACCTATTCCTGATCTTCCTTTACTAGTGAATTTGGAATATCAAGATAGTAGGTCATAGATTATTATGATAGTGATGATGATGATGATGATGATGATACTTACATGGAAGATATGATAGATGAAAAAATACACAAGTTAAACTTAAATCATATCTAGATAATTCATATACAACAAAAAGGGATAAATTAGAATTTCATACTCAACACAATATTTTGATGGAAAATCAAATACAATGATGATAGATCATGATTATATCCATAATTCAAACAACAATTGCAATATTATTTCATAATTGGCATAAGATATACTAAAATCAAATGTGATGTGGACAAATAATAAATAACGAATTTTAGTAAATAATGTGTATATGGAATATACCAAGGCTCCACCATCATTATAATAAACAATTTTTCAAGATAAACCAAGAATAATATTGTAAATATTTCTTGATCATAATTTCATCACATTACCATCTACCATACATCGAGCCATCGGAAATCTCTCACATAAATAAGTAAAATCATATTGTGGTTGTCATAGAATCACAAGACATGACATAAATCATTGTTATGCATTACAAAATAGTATTTAGAGATATAAAAATTAAGGCATTATTAAGGTAATACATATTCAATAGGAATCACTCTCATCAAGCTCTATAAAGACACCATCTATAGCTATAACAAGTAAAAAAGTCCTCGATAGGAGGCTTTGACCATTATATCATATATAAAATGTGTTTATCAACAACAAATTCATATTGATGAAGACCAACTCCAAAATATATGTATTTTCACATTCTTAAAACACTTAGGGATCAACATTAAATACCAATCTAATCCACATCGTGATAGATTCTTTAGACATATTACCATATTAATTGCTTATGGTCCAAAGGTCATTGATACATCCATATCATTAATAAATTATACCACTTAGGTGACACTCACATTAGGATTGGAATGGTTATACTTGATGCATGTTGCATTTTTAAAAATAGGTCAATAAATTTCCTTTTCACATGAGTAAAATACAATCAAGATTCAACATAATGGTAATGGTACTCACCAAAAGTAAAATTATTGAAAGATAGAAACAAGTACATAATATGAATAATCAAATACATTGAAATAAAATGCAATGTGATTACATAATTTTATGAAAATACAAGATATATCAACTTTAATCCTAATGAGAATGACTTATTCACCGATTCATGAGTACAAATTTCCATTTTTTTTAAAATACTTGAAAAATTAAATCATGGCATGATTACTATATTACAATATTTATATATGTTATTTATCATATGTTTGGTATATTACATATTCATTTCATACACACATGCATTTTATGGTCTATGAGTGATGCAAGACATATAGGTTACACATGGACATATAGATGTTTGACTTTCCTCTACCTAATGGCCACATTGATATTTTGGGCATCTTGTTCCATAGGTTTCACTATTATAGATTATAAATTTATATGCCCTATATACCATATTTAAATATTTGTATTACTTACACATGTCTAGCTAGTTACTCATATCTCACATAGTGCTACATGGATTTGTTATTATACTAGGATGTGACATTGATACATATGGATGTTGTAGATTATTGTATGTGTTATATGTTATATTGATGTTGTTACTCGCTTGCATGATAGGATAATTTGTAATAGTCTATTATGTGTGGCCATTTAGCCTTGTTTCTGACATATTTATGTCCTTTTTGTGTCATCATTGGCATTGTTTGATGTAATATATTTATGTACCTTGTTCATGACATTCTTTATGTACCTTATATGTGTCAATTGGCCTTGTTTGTTGTGATTTATTTATGTCCCTTGTATGTGGCCATTGGCCTAATGTGTGACACTAACACTTGAGTTTGGTGTGCTTATTGATCTTATTAACATTGAGTGGTGACATGATCCATATATGCATTATAAAAGTGTAGTTATTATTCATTTATACTTATACTACATGTTTCATTGATACATTTATCTAGACATGATACCTATATTCCCTACATTACATATGTTACATACATGTCTAGATTGGCATATACATTATTATGATGACATACTATCCACATGTTCACTTGAGTATACATGATGATATATTTGTACATGGCATGATACAATTAACTATTATTTTGAGATTAGTGACTTAAATGACACATTCATAATTTTAAACAATGGTATTTTTATAGATACATAAGCCTCAATGAACAAAAATCATACCAAAGTTTAGATTTTAGAGATTCATAATGGCTTAGGTATATTATCAATATTAGAACACCATTATAGATTATGGGGTTATATACCATGAATTTTCACTCACTTTATAAAAAATTTAGTACATATTCAAATAAACTTGAGTGCATATGCACACATTTCATAAGAATAAGAATTATAGGTTTTTACATGTACATACTATAGGTTCTCAAATTTAGCATGCAGATGCATAGAATTTTATATAATTCAGTGTAGATTCAAGGGGAATGATGTTATTTCATGTACATATACACATTTTTAGATTCATGAGGCATGATATTATTTTATCTATATATACAAAAATACAATTACAATTGAATTAAAAATGGTTTTCATTCCACTTGACACTTATCAAATATATAGTCATGATGGGGGCATAAACATTATTCATATCTTTTGATCATGCATTTATTATACATTGAGAAAACTTTAGATAACTTGAGTGAAACTATGAAAATAAACTTGTGGTCATGAAAAAATTTCATTCACTTTACATCATGTTTTTTTCTTATGTGGAGTAAACTTGAGTGAACCAGAGTGAAACTATACAATTGAATCTATAAGCCAAATGTAATGGTTGATTCAATTTTACTTTTAGATAACCCATCATGTGGTTCCTCATTTATTTATTCCATGTATATTTGGGTTATAGAATTGTGTAATTATCCCCATATTAATTAGAGTTGGGACTTTTTATCTTCCTAACCTAAAGGCCTGCATAGTTACATAAATTTGGGGCACGATCACCCCAACTAACCATGTGCTTCATCAAGAAAGCATGGTTTTATCCCATGATTCATGATGTAGGAGCATCATCACATTTTGTAAATTTTGGTATATTTAAAATTTATTGAGTCTTTATTAGGTTTTTATAATCATGTGAAGTCTGTGGGAGTCAATATTAGGTGTTAGAATTTTATCAATTTTGAATTTGGATCTATTAGGCATTTTTTCACCTAAAGGGCCAATTCAGATATTTGAAATTTTGTATTATTTCTAAAAAGTCTCTTAGTGTTATGAAAGGTAAAAATTTCATGACCTTGTGTCTTAGGATTCAAGAGTTTTCAACCATACATAATGCACATAATAAGTCATTTTGGTGGTTGAGTTATAAAGTAGTTATTTTTGCCCCTCCTCAACATACATGAGGAAGTTAAGGTAATTAAGGGAGTTTTGGGAGTCTTTTTAAATAGATAGGTGTTATTGTGTAATCATTTAATTGAATTTATTTTATAATTTGGGGTTTTAATTCTAAGGAAGAATGTAAATAAACCCCAAAGGAGTGAACAAGATAGGTTTTGTTAAATTTAAGTCAAGAAAAGCATGGCAAATTTTGAGTCTTTTATATGAATAACAGTCTTGAATATGTAAATAGAGCATGATGGATACTTTAATAATGACATTTTATTTTAATTTTTTAAACTTTTATAATATTTATTTCCTATGTTTTGAATTTTTTATATAATATTTGAAGTTGTTTTCAAATGGATGGTTAAACTATTCAAGATAGATTGTATGTCTTTTATTACTTACATCCTGAGTATTGTAAACTGAGAGGAAGGGAGCGATTAAATAATATAACTCTTTGATATACATTGGTAATTTTATATATATGGATAACATTACTATATAATTTTTTGAGCCCTTAAACAACATTCTTTGTTGTTTTGAATGAAGTTTTGTTGAGGAAAATGGACACAGACCTATGTTGTTTATAACTAGTAAGTAGAAGTTTTGAATATACACTTAAGAGAGATGGTTTATGCTTATTTTGGATTGGTAAATCAAATATATTAATGGCTAGTAAATTTAACATATTATAAAATTTATTTCTATGAATAAAAGGGATCAGACTTTCTCCAACAAAGCCTTAGACCTGTACGTAACCATGTTTTGTGAACACAGTCAAATAAAATTTTATAAATAAAATGTGAATAGAGGGAAGGTAATGAGGATATATTACTTTTTAAAGGTTTCTTATTCTTATAAATACCTTATAAACCAATCACATTTGTTTTTAATTTTATAAAACATTAGGAAAGGAATTTTTAACCCTCTCTAGTGTCCCAGTCAGTTTGCAACCTTGTGCTAGGGTTTTGAAGTTCAAATGGGGTTTTAAGGAGATTGAACCATTAAAATTTTTAAAAAAAATTGTGAAAATAATGTTTGTAAGGTCATTTAAATAATTGCATAATTTTATTTTATGTTCCATACCTTTATTTATAGTATAGAGCATCTGAGTATAAACAGGGTTCTAAAAGGCCTAATATGCCCAAATAGTGGCCAAAAGGGGCTTAAATAATGGTGAAAACTTTGAGTTAATTATTAAAAATCAATTAAGTGAAATAAAATATTAAAGTGTATTTTAAACAAACTTTATGTTTTCAATTAGAAGATGTACATGTTTGTACCATGCATTATAGCCTTAAAAAAGCTAGTAGGAAGAGATTATGACAGAGGTAGAAATAAGGGAAGTTGTCAATGGAGTATTGATGATACAAAATTCAAATGAAAGGGAAAATATAAGGTGGTTAATTATGAAATGTTCTTGTAAACACTAAAGTATAGTTAAGAACTAACATTGAGAACTTAAACCTTTGAACTAGTGAGAGAGTAACAAGAATGAACTAGGATGGAAAGTGACGATGCATAACAAATGACTATTATGAAAGAATTTTTAAGACAAAACCTAAGAATAAATAAGGTGATTGATAGAAAACTAATGCAAATAAGTCACAAGTGCTATTAAAGGATAGAGAGATACGTATGAAAAATAATCAAAGTCAAATGGGACTTGGGTAGAGGTAAGGTTGATGAGTGATGAACATGTTTCTTATTTTTAATGCATTAATTAATAAATTATTTAAGCCCTCTGCATCATGTGGTATTAGAGAAAAAATATATTATTTAAAATTTATGTTTTAAGTTTTTTGATTTAGTTTATACATTATGTTAAGATTGTTTTAATGTTTTTTTGAGAAGATGTTATTGTGAAGTGGGTAACAGAGATTGCAAGAATGAATTGAAGAGGCTACAGGATATAAAGGGGAGGTAGAGATATAAATGAAAGATAAGATAGGTGTCAAATCCATTAGCTAAAAAGGATTTAATATATAGATAAGAGTTGTTGATAATTTTAATAGAGGAGCTCATAGGCGAGCTTGAGAAAGAGTTAAGAGTCCTAGATAAAGGATAAGAGAGAGAAGTCCTAGGTGAGGACAAGAAGAGATTGACTCCAAGAGAGAGAGAGATTCAAGTGAGAGACCAATTGAATGATTAAGAGTAAAATATGGAAGGCTTGTCAAGAAGATAAGAAATAGTAAAGATGATGAAGGTCTTGATGAATGAATAATGTCATAAGAAGAAGATAGACAAGAAGAGGATGGAAGAAAAATAAAGATGGTTATAGAGAGAAGGAGATAGCTAAGATGAAGGAGGTAATGGAAAGGCTAGATAAAATATTGGAATATCTAATACCAGGATTAAGTGTATGCATAAAAAATAAGGTGAGATGGCCTCTCAAGTAGTCGATGGAGAAGAGAAGAATATAAGTGATGAATATGAAAGCAAGGTAGTCTAGAAGGAGAAGTGAAGGGGTAAATAAACCTCAGGTGATTATGACTAATGAATTATTTGAATGTTTATATATATGTGAAGATAATGGGAAGCATGAAAAGTATGATAATAGTGAATATTAAGTGGAATGGGAAATAGATTATGGTGATACAATCTTGTGTTATCCTAAAGAGGGTGATCCATTGGAGGATGAAGAAGAAAGAATGAATGAGGTCACAGTATCACCATGTCTCATGATGAGTCAGAATGAGTAAGGTTTCAACCAAGAAATATTGGAGGAGAGCCAAAAGATACAAGGTATTCATTTCCAAGTTGTGTTTTATGAATGTGTTGATATGAATATTGAGGAAGATGAGTTATATGTTAGTACCTTGAAACTAATGAACATGTTGGAAGAAGAAAAATAAAGTACAAAAGTATGAAATGAGGTGTTTGACACATGTGAAGGTGCAAAATTAGAGAAAGAAGGAGAATAACATGATGAAGTGCTTGTAAAACTTGAGTTATAGTACGTAGAATTGATTTGTTTGTCACTAATGGGATAAAAAAAGAAATGTAGATGAGTACACAATAGAATAAGAAGAGTTATGGAAACATATCATGGAAGGATCAGATGATTTGAGTCTCATAGGAGACCAAAAGAGAATCATGGTAGTTAATACAATTTTGATTCAAGGAGAAGAATATTTGGTAACCAAAGGACAATGTGGATTCCAAGAGAGAAAACAAGAAGTGGATTTGATTTACATTTTTGTTATATGTCCAGGTTAATGGAGGTAAATAAATGAGCAATAGATGCCCATGAATAGATTGAAGAAGCAAGGCAAGAGGAACTATCATACTTATAATCAAGCATCACAAAGGCATATATGTTTTAAAGAGGCCATAGGATCCAGGTGGACATGAGCTTGGAATAAGGATGTTACAAAGAACATGATTGCTAGATCATTTATAACTTTCATGGGAATGTTTTTCTTGCTCCTCAGTAGTATGATATAGGAGCATCATCATATTTTGTAAATTTTGTTCTGGTTAAAATGTCTTGATTCTTTATTAGGTTTTTACAATCATGCTAATTCTGTGGGAGTAAATATTAGTGGATCCATTAGGCATTTTCCTACGTAAGGGGTCAATTCAAATATTTGAATTTTTTCACTTTTCCTAAAATGTATCTTAGTGTTATGAAATGTCAAAATGTCATGACCTTGTGTCTTATGAGTCAAGAGTGTTCAACCATACATAATTCACATGACAAGTCATTTTTGTGGTCAAGTTAGAAAGTAGTTAGTTTTGCCTTTCCTCAATGTACAAGAGGAAGTTAAAGAAGTAATGGGAGTTTTGAGAGTCTTTTTGAAGAGATAGGTGTTTGTGTGTAGTAATTTCATTTAATTTATGAGATAATGGAGGGGTTGAGTTAAAATTAAGAATGTAAATAAACCCCAAAGGAGTGAACAAGATAGTTTCTTTTAAATTAAAGTCAAGAAAAGCATGGCAGATTTTGAGTCTTTTATATGAATAACAGTCTTGAATATGTAAATAGAGCATGATGGACACTTTAACAAAGACATGTTCTTTCATTTGTGAAATTTTTTTAAGATGGATTCCCTGTGTTTTGAATTTTTTATATAATATTTGAATTTGTTTTCAAATGGATGGTCAAACTATTCAAGACAGATTGTATGTCTTTTATTACTTACACCCTAAGTATTATAGATTGAGAGGAAGGGAATGTTTAAAGAATAGAATTTGTTGATAGACATTTGGAATGTTATATATATGTATAACATAACTTTACAATTTTTTGAGCCCTTAAAAAATGTTCTCTATTTTTTTAATGAAGTTTTGTTAAGGAAAATAGACACAAACCTATGTTGTTTTTAACTGGTAAGTAAAAGTTATGAATATACACTTAAGAGAGATGGTTTATGCTTATTTTAGACTTATAACTTAGATATACTACTTTTGAGTAACTTAAAAATATTCTAAAGTTTCTTTTTATGAATAAAAGTGACTAGAGTTTCTCCAATAGGGCCCTAGACTTGTAGGTAACCATGTTTTCTGAACACAGTCAAACAAACTTTTAGAAAGAAAACTTGAATAGAGGGAAGGTAATGAGGATATTTTTCTTGGGGAATTTGTCTTATTATTATATAGACCTTAAAAACCAATCATATTTTTTTGGAAGTTTATAAAACATTAGGAAAGGAATTTTTAACCCTCTCATATCTCCCAGTTAGTTTGCAACCCTGTGCTAAGGTTTTGAAGTTTAAATGGGATTTTAAGGAGATTTAATTGTTATAATTTTACAAAAAAATATTAAAATAATGCTTGGAAAGTCTTTTAAATAATTGTGGAATTTTATTTGATGTTTCATACCTCTATGTATGGTATAGAGCATCTGAGTATAAACAAGGTTCTAAAAGGCCTAATAGGTGTAAACAATGGCTAAATGGGCTTAAATAATGGTCCAAACTTCAAGTTAAGGAATAAAAATTAGTGAATTGACATAAAGGCTTAAAGGGTATTTGAAATAAACTTTATTTTTTCAATTATAAGAGGTACATGTCCATTCCATGCATTATAGCCTAAAAAAGGCTAGTAGGAAGAGATTGTGATGGAGGTAGAAACAAGGGAAGTTGTCAATGGAGTCCTGAGGATATGACATTGAGAAGAAAGGAAAATATAAGGTGGGTAAGTAGGAAATGTTCTTGTAAACACTAAATTATATTTAATAACTAACATTGAGAACATAAACCTTTGAACTAGTGAGAGAGTAACAAGAATGAACTAGAATGGAAAGTGAGGATACATAACACATGACTATGATGTCAAGAATTTGTAGGATAGAACCTAA
This sequence comes from Torreya grandis, assembly GCA_037957365.1. Lineage (NCBI taxonomy): Eukaryota > Viridiplantae > Streptophyta > Pinopsida > Cupressales > Taxaceae > Torreya > Torreya grandis. Next base: position 96,851 of record JARHVA010010910.1, on the reverse strand, counting down.
GAATCAGGAAGGTGATTGTGAGAAAAATAATTCCAGGAATTCACAATGATATTAAAGGACAAATAGATAAGTATGAGAAAAAATAAGAGTCAAATGGGACTTAGGAAAAGGTAAGTTTGATGAGTGATGAACACATTTCTTGTTTTTCATGCATTGATTAACAAATTGTTTAAGCCCTCTACATCTTGTGGTATCAAAGTAGAAAGATACTATGGACAAGGTATGTTTTAAGTTTGTTGATTCAATTTGTACATTGTGTTAAGATTTTTTTAATATTATTTTGAGATGTTATTGTGATATGTTATTATGAAGTGGCTAAGAGAGATTGTAGGAATGAAGTGAAGAGGTTGTAGGATATAAAGGGGAGGCAGAGATATAAGTGAAAGAGAAGATAGGTGGTAAATCCTTTAGCCAATAAGGATTGAATAAAAAGAGAAGAGTTTTTGATAATATCAAGAGAGTAACTCATAGGTGAGCTTGAGAAAGAGTTAAGATTCCTAGAGAAAGGACAAGAGAGAGAAGTCTAGGGGAGGACAAGAAGAGATTGACTCCATGAGAGAGAGAGAGAGAGTCAAGTGAGAGACCAAGTGAATGGTTAAGATAACAATATGGAAGGCTTGCCAATAATATAAGAGATAGTAAATATGATGAAGGGCTTGATAAATGAAGAATACCACAAGAAGAATATAGACAAGAAAAGGATGGAAGCAAAACAAAGATGGTTAGAGAGAGATGAGATAACTGAGATGAATGGGGAAATGGCAAGGATAGAGAAAATATTGGAATATCTAAGACCAAGATTCAATGTATGCATAAAAATGAAGGTGATATGGCCTCTCAATTACTTGATGGAGAATAGAAGAAGAGAAGTGATGAAGATGAAATCAAGGCAGCCTAGAAGGAGAAGTGAAGGGGAAAACAAGCCTCAAGTGATTATGAATAATGAATTCTTTTAATGTTTGTATACAAGTGAAGATTAAGTGGAATGGATAGTAGAGTATGGTGATAAAATATTGTGTTATCTTTAAGAGGGTGATCCATTAGAGGATGAAGAATAAGGAATGAATGAGGTTGTAGTAGCACCATGCCTCATGATGAGTCAGAATGAAGAAGGTTTCAAACAAGAAAGATTGGAGGACAGCCAAAAGGTACAAGGTATTCATTTTCAAGTTATGGTTGATGAATGTGTTGATATGAATATTGAGAAAGATTATTTATATATTAGTACCTTTAAACTAATGAACGTGTTAAAAGAATAAAAGAATGTACAATAGTACCAAATGAGGTGTTTGACACATGTGAAGATGTAGTAGTAGAGAAGGAAGGAGAACGCATGATGAAGTGCTTGTATAATTTGAGTTGTAGCAGGTAGAGGTAATTTATTTATCATCACTGAGACATCAATGATATGTATATGAGTACATATTATTATAAGTAGAGATATAGTAGCATATCATGGAAGGATTAGAGGATTTGAGTCTCATAAGAGACCAAGAGAGCATCATTCAAGCTGAGTTAGAATTAGAGATAATTTTGAGTTAAGGAGAAGAAGATTTGGTAGCCAAAGGATAATTTGGATTCTAAGAGAGAAAACAAGATCTAGATTTTATTGACATGTTTGTTCTACATGTAAGTTATTGAAGGCAAAGAAATGAGTAGTAGTCTCCCATGAACAAATTGAAAAAGCAACGTAAGAGGAAGAGAAAGAGATAAGTGAATAAAGGAGGAGTTGTAATACTTGTAATAAATAATCACAAAGGCATATATGTTTCAAAGAGTCCTTGGGATCCAAGTAGACATGATATTTTAAGAAAGATATTGCAAAGAAAATGATTGTTATATCATTTATAACTTTCATGTGAAATTTTTTCTCGTTCCTCGATAGTATGATGTTAGAGCAACATCACATTTTGTCAATTTTGGTCTAGTTCAAATGTATTAAGTCTTTAGTAGGTTTTTAAAATCATTTTAAGTCTATGGAAGTCAATATTATGTGTTAAAACTTTATCAAATTTGAATTTGGATCCATTAGGCATTTTCCCACCTAAAGGGCCAATTCAAATATTTAAAATTTTGTATTGTTTTTAAAAAATTCTTAGTTTTATGAAAGGTCAAAATGTCATGACCTTGTGTCTTATGAGTCAAGAGTGTTAAACCATACACAATACACATAACAAGTCATTTTGGTGGTTGAGTTAAAAATTAGTTAGTTTTTCCTCTCCTCAATGTACAATAGGAAGTTAAGGTAGTTATGGGAGTTTTGGGAGTCTTTTTGAATTGATAAGTGTTTGTGTATAGTCATTTCATTGAATGTATGAGAGAATGGATGGGTTGAGTTCAAATTAATAAAATGTAAATAAACCCAAAAGGAGTGAACAGACAAGTTTTTGTTAAATTGAAGTTAAGAAAAACATGGTAGATTTCGAGTCTTTTGTATGAATAATACTCTTGAATATGTAAATAAAGCATGATGGATATTTTAATAAATACATGTTATTTTCATTTGTGAAACTTTATTAAGATGTATTCCTTGTGTTTTGAATTTTTTATATAATATTTGAAATTGTTTTCAAACAGATGGTCAAACTATTCAAGATAGACTGTATGTCTTTTATTACTTACACCCTAAGTATTGCAGACTGAGAGGAAGGGAGTGTTTCAAGAATAGAATTTGTTGATAGACATTTTTAACATGATTTAAATGTATAACATGAATTTACAAGTTTTTAAACCCTTAAACAATGTTATTTATTGTTTTGAATGAAGCATTGTTGAGGAAAATGGACATAGACCTGTGTTGTTTATAACTGGTAAGTAAAAGTTCTGAATATACACTTAAGAGAGATGGCTTATGCTTGTTCTGGACTAGCCACTTAGAGATACTACTATTTATTACCTTTATAATATTCTAAAGTTTCTTTCTATGAATAAAAGCAATCAAACTTTCTCCAACAAGGCCCTAGACCTGTAGGTAACCATGTTTTATGAACATAGTCAAATAAACTTTTAGAAAGAAAATGTGAATAAATGGAAATTAATGAGGATATTTTACTTTGTAAAGGTGTCCTATGCTTATACAGACCTTAGAAACCAATCATAGTTGTTTATAAGATTATAAAATGTTAGGAAAAGAATATTTAACCCTCTCAGGTCTCTTAATCAATTTGTAACACTATGCTAGGCTTTTGAAGTTCAAATGGTGTTTGAAGAAGATTGAACCATTATAATTTTACAAAAAATTGTGAAAATAATGCTTGGAAGGTCATTTAAATAATTGTGTAATTTGATTTGATGTTTCATACCTCTATGTATGGTATAGATCATCTAAGTATAAATAGGGTTCTTAAAGGCCTAATAGGCCTAAATAGTGGCCAAAAGGGACTTAAATAATGGTATAGACTTTGATTTAAGGACTAAAACTTGGTGAAGTGGATAAATTCTTAAAGGGTATTTGAAACAAACTTTATTTTTTCTATTAGAATAAGTACATGTTTGTACCATGCATTATAGCCTAAAAAAGGCTAGTAGGAAGAGATTGTGATAGAGATAGAAACAAGGGAAGTTGTCAACGGAGTCTTGAGGATATGACATTGAGATTAAATGGAAAATATAAGGTGGGTAAGTATTAAATGTTCTTGTAAACACTAAATTACAGATAATAACTAACATTGAGAACTTAAACCTTTGAACCAGTGAGAGAGTAACAAGAATGAACTAGAATGGAAAGTGAGGATGCATAACACATGACTGTGATGTAAAAAATTTGTAAGATAGAACCAAAGAATCAAGAAGGTGATTGATAGAACACTAATGCCAAGAATTCACAATTTCTCTTAAAGGACAAAGAGATAAGTATGAGAAAGAATCAGAGTCAGATATGACTTGGGCAGAGGTAAGGTTTATGAGTGATGAACATGTTTCTTATTTTTCATGCATTGATTAAGAAATTGTTTAATCCCTTTACATCATTCAAGAATCATCATCTACAACAAGTTGAAATATAAATATGGTTTTCACCAACACATAAGTATACTATTTCCTTGATTTTAAATTTTAAAAATCTAGATTCATATTTCAAACTTTAATATATGGACATTGACTACACATGTTTGTTTCATGTTTTGCTATTTAGTGACGTGCACAATTAAAGAATCCTACCAAATAAAAAATGTGTTTTACACAATCAGGTACATCTTTTCATATTTTTTTAAAATTTCATCATTAGAATAAATGGGTCATATTTAGATAGTAGAATTTAATATTAAGTACTTTAAAATGACAACATTGACATACATTTACCATGCATGACTTGTGTTTGAAAACTTGGTCCTAACTCACCATTACCTCACACCTATATGCTACCTTATTATTTTGATCCTTATGTTCTATTGTTACACACCTATAAAAACCTCACTGTATATTTCAAATTTGTTTGCTATTTTACACACACATTTCTAGACCTTCAATTCTATATTCTTATGCATTGGTCAGTAACATTAATTCAATCATTATCACCATTTTATACTAACCTGATATGGTTGGTATAAACCCTCTCCCAAAAATGGCTAATTTTTAAAATAAATTAGTTCCTTTGGGTTAACCCGTATACCTAACATGTCAGTGGTGTGTTAAGTTACCCAATCAGACTCATATATATATATATATATATATATATATATATATATATATAATAAATTAGTTCCTTTGGGTTAACCCGTATACCTAACATGTCAGTGGTGTGTTAAGTTACCCAATCAGACTCATATATATATATATAAAGGTCTCACTTACTATGGGATTAGGAACTAATCTGGTACACATCTATATACTACTACATATTGAAAAATATTCCATATTCTTCCCAAATTGAAAATTATTCACTATGAGTAGTCATAAGCCAATTTTCAAGCATACCAAATCCATGTGAAAGTAACCATTTCCAAGTATCAAATCCAAATCATTATTTGTATACATATAGATAAGGTGCACAATTTCATAATAATTCTGGGTGGGAGAACTATGTGGAGCTATTTTTTCCTCCTCAAAGTATATAAAACATAAGCAATAGTTAATTTTTAGATGGGTGTGATTGGGGCCAGCTCATCCCATTACACTTTCCTAGTTTTTTTAGAATTTTATCACTCATAAACACACCTAGGCTTTCAAGGTGAAGGAGGTTGATTTCTATAATTTTATGTATCATAAATATTTGGTATCACATAGAAAAATATTTCAAAGATAATAAAAGGTGACCATAGGACCACATTTCTTATTTTAAACACAAGTTAATACTATCCACTACAGGTTAGTATAGATAGTCTATACTAACCATGATCTAACAAAACTGACCCTGTGTAGATAGAAACATAGTTCTTAAACAAGATGAATCACAATCCTAATTTAAATTATTTTCCACTACCAAAATACAATCACAGTCACATAGTAAACTATAAAATAAAACTACTCATACCTTTTTTGTACCTATTATATTTAGCATATGCCATTTATCAAATACTTTCAATCATTTTCAATATTTTACATTTAGATGTATTTTTAAATGCCATATTTATCAATCTAAATTATTCTACTATTTTATATCCTATTAGTGTTTTCTAAACCAAATTAGGGTAAAACAAAAGTGTAGTCACCTCAATAAACAAAAACACACATGATATTTCATGTTTATTTTATGAAGAAATTCATTGACTAAAATATTACATCTCAAACTAAGTTACCAGAGCTTAATAAAGAGGTAATAATCATCTTGGATCCCAAAGATATTCTATATACATGCATGAATAGGATGTAGACTAGGGTGATCATAGAATATGTTATCAAATTGAATAACCTTCCCATGGAAGATGAAACATGTGAAGATAAATCTTTCATGTAGAAGCATACATAGATGGAACCATTAATGATAATGGTTATTTTAATGGGGGTCATGATTTCCCCTTAGCCTATTAGGTGTATTTGGATATATGTATCTAACATATGGTCCACATAACATTTGACTTAGTCATTTGATAATCTCTATATTTTAAATTAGTATGATTACTTGACCTAATTATATTATAGTGTCCCCATAGCCTAATTATGTTATATATGTAAGGTAGTGTTGAGTATTGAATCATTATAAAATAAATTGTCATTTTAAGAATTTTTAAGGTTTCCTCATCAAAGTGGCTCAATCATATATCACAGCATTTTTTTCTTCATTTCACTAATATTTTATGGATCTATCATATTTTGATATATTCTTCTCATATTTATGAGTGTCTGATATTAACTTTTTCATGCCATATGTAAGTTCATTATAATATATAGACTTTATCTCCACTATTATATGTACTTTGTGATGAATTCCATATGGATAAGGAACACCCCATGTGTCAACTATCATGATAGATATAAGTATTAAAATCATATATATATGAAGGTATGGTGTGCATCTATGTAGGATCAACCTAAACTCTAATCATGTGCCATCTGAAGGTTTCTTCACTCTCTAAAGCTATTACTTTTTAGATATTAGCTCCTATGCCCCTAGGTGTTTTCATGGTAAGATATTATCCATTTATGAGAATCTAAAGGATACACCATACATCATATATAATGAGTGTCATCTCCTTTATCTACAAGCTAAAAGTGTAAGTTTTGATATTACACTACTTGACCAAAACATCTTGCATAGTGGATTCAAAGCACATCATACTACGAAGCACTATGTGACTACATAAAATCACTCAATATGTGCCCTCTAAAACTTATATAATCTAATTACTTGAAGTTTTTCTATCTTGTAACCATGGTGTTACTCCCACACATGTATTGTAACATGTGTCACAGTGAGTCAAGATAAAAAAATATTGTTTTTATAACAAAATGTGTCTAAAAAATAAGGTCTTATTCTATGATGTCTAGTATTTAGCCTTGATTATTTTCACTTTTGTGGGTCATTGAACCCTTTTTGTGTATTTTTCTCTAGGTGTGTTTTCATACCACCTATTTTTCATTGATCAAGTATTATGTTTTTATCTATTGAAATACACTCCATGCTTTCAAATAAAAATATGTGTTTTAGAATCAATTTGTGTAGGTGTAAATATTAGAAAGGTCAATTTTTTATGTCATGTTAGGTCCATATATTTTTTTAACATAACCATATAGTTTGATCAAGACTATACAATCTCAAACCATGATAGTTCAACATGTTAAGATAAAATAGTACATGCGAGGGTTATGCAGTCCTAAAAATATGATAAATCACTCCCCTCTATCATATCTAAATATGAAAAAAACCATAAAACTATGGGATTAAGGGCCTAACATCATAATACTTGAGGTTTGTAATGTCAATCCCCAATGACATTTTTAATCTCCTTTAATAGTGTGATAGACCAATAGGCCTTCTACTATATACCAAAAACAAAGTAAATATTTTGGATATAAATTAAGTTGCATATAAAATTCATTACTATTATGTTTACCCATTTTTTTAAAATAAAGATCAGTGGTTTTTTAAGTTTTAAGGCTCAGTTACTCAACATATAGTTATATAGATGTGAAATATCCTTTTATTGGTTTATATAATTTTAATTATGTGCATACACCAGCTTATCTATGGATAAACACACACCTTAATGTGGGACATTATTTAGACACCTAAAAAATGGTCCCTTGTCCCTTTAGTTAACATTATTTTATAAGTGTTTGCATATTTGTGTAAGTATATCTAATTTGGTCCAATCATGGTGATATTGGTCCTTCTGCCAACTTATGTGGCTTGAAATTTTTACCATATAATAGGTTTCAAATAAAAATAATCCCAATTATCACAAGTGATCTTAGTTCAAGCTAAAACACACTAAAATCTTTAGATAATACATAAATAAGTATTTTTTGTCCCCAAATTTGAAATTTGAGTAAAATTTGGGTACCCCATTTAAAATTTTAAGCAAGATGAGTCAAAGGTAAGAAATTATATTTCAATAAAATACAAATGAATGGGTTTAAGCTATAAGAATGAACATTTGATTCTAAGTCACAATTATGCACTTGTTAAACAAACGTTAGACTTTTATGCCTACAAAGTAGGACCTAAAGTCTGATTGGCCCTCATTTATGGGGGAAATGATAATTCATGCAAGGGTTTGATCACCTCACTATTTATTCTTTTTCTCCCATTTTTCCTCACTTCATTTATTTTTTCTCAGAAGCTCTGGTTCATTATCATTTGGATCTTAGCTCCTTATTTCTCCCATTTGGTCATGGTTTTTACACAAAGTACCTATTCCCTCCATTTAACGCTCCAAGTATGTTCATCCTTATTTGTGAGTTAGGGTTTTTTTGGATATATTAGGTTTTTCACATATTTTACTTGTCCATGTTTTCTCTTTAAAACATTCAGTAAGATTCAAACCTTTTAGAGAACCTTGCAAGATATGAACCCCTTGAAGTAGTCAATTAAGTTTGAGTCCTACTAAACACATAGTGGATTTCAATCCATACTAAGCACCTATTGAGATCCAACACCTATTTAATCACTAGGATATGAGACCTAAGTTATATGTTCTTGATTATGCCTTAGTATAGTCTAATCCCTATTCATCACCTATTAGGATTCGACCCCTGCTTAGCACCCCCATATTTTTGAATTATCAAGATATGAGACCTATGTTTTAGCCTCTTGATTATACCTTAGAGGATCTCAATTTGTGTGATGTACCTATTAGCATCTGACCCCTACTCATCACCTTCCCATTTTTGCCTTCTTTAGTTCTTTTTTCTCTGATCCTTTCACTTCCAAAGTTCATATGTCAACAACTCCAAAAAAATAAATGAGAGGTAAATTAATAAAACCATGGGATCACTCCACATTCCAATATATAATCTAATTTGGATCATATTATAACTATTGATCTAGGGTATATTGACATGGTGGAATTTTGGAATAGGGTCAATGTAGAGCATAAATCAAACTAGATGTAAAGTATATATGATAGTGAGATACCACATGTAACCATTTTTACAATATCAGTTTAATTCTTTAAAATTGGTGTTGAATCTAGTGAGTAAATATGATAGTTAAAACATGGATTTTAAGAACTCAAAGGATGAATATGCCTTATACTTAGGAGTAGAGAAAATTGAACATATGCTAAGTATTCTTGATCACAAGTCATTTCTTGACCTTTATATGGATTTTGTTAGACAATTTTAGGAGTCAAAAAAAGTTTCAAGTTCTAGATCATTAAATAATCATTGGTTAATAAATCCTAAGTCTTCTTCCATAAAATTTCCCAAGACTATGGCTTGCTTAGAATTCAAGATGGAGATCAACAACATTATCACTCTTTTGAATAGTGTGGTTTAGAATCCCACAACTAAATATTATCAAGAGTGTATGTACAAATATATTCAAATCATTCATGAAAATAATAAATTAATTAATTGGTCCAAATTGATCAATGATTCCATCCATAATTAGTCATTGAATTCCACCAAATGGTAAATTATGTATGACTTCATATCTAGTATTCGCAGTAGCATGTATAGGAATATACAGTAGATTAAACATATTTGTCTATATGCATTCATCGTGGATATATGAATTTAATCCTAAAATGACATTATAATACAATGAAAAATAGTTTTATAGAGTTAATGATTCCCTTTTATATTATGTCATCCAATGTTTAACGCTAAACTATACAATCTCATATTTTTTATTATTGCCACCATAGAGATTGTAAGATGGGGATAATGCTTCACTTAATTTCCCACCTTCTTTTATATTAGGGTATGTGGGTGTGAGACTACCCCATTTATGCTACCAATTTTTTTATGATATGTGGGCCCTAATGGATTTGGTGTAGAAACTCATTAAAATGCATAAGTTTCTAACTGCCAAGAATAAATCTTGAAAACATTTTCCTATCACTATTGGGGCGTACGCTTGCACCACACTATATAAGGAAAAATGAATTGAAGTAGTAATGACTCATTTCACTCTTTGGCCTTTACATATCATATCTTCATTTGATGCTTTAGGAATGATAAATAATAGTATGAGTTCTTCATATTGGCACATCCCAGACTATGAAGACCATTCGATGGATTGTGATAATTAAAAGGAATTTAAACTTATAGATTAATCTCATTTCACTCTTGAAAAAGTTATTTACTATAATATATCCTTTATTCCTAAGTATTTTTAGAATGATGATGAGATTGTATATCCAGTTTATTTTGAGAATAATATAAAAGTTATATCTTTTCCTTGAGTGGATTGGAAAAATCCAGACTCAACGTCCTTAGAGGATAAGATGAAAATAGTAATTAATAGAACCATATCATGGATAAAATTCAAAGGAGTTAATGTCAAAAATATTTTATTTACAATGTCATTTAGATAAGAAGATATAGCACCTAAACAAGCTAAACAAACCAAAGAGGTAAAATCTCTCGCAAGTGTTTCTACTAGTGATGCAATTAAAATTATAAAATTAAATAGATAGAAGATCCACAAAGTGATATAGTAATAAATACATTAAAAATAAATATAAATAATTAATCTAGAGTTGAAATAACTCCTAGGGTCTATACAATTTGAGGTGATCCATTTGAACACATGGTCCATCATCATGGTTGATCAAGAATACCATATTGCAATTCATGGTAGTTGATCCTTGCTTGGTGGTTCATATACCTTCTTCTACCATGGAATAATATTAGCCTTCCATTGGAATATCTAACTTACATCCTCAATTTTTTCAAAATAATCAACCATGTCTCCATCTATTATTCCATAATCTGAGCCTAAGCTCCAAAAGTCAATTGTTGAAGAGCTTGAACCCCTCAAGAAAAGTGAATTAGAAGTTGAACTAGTATCATATAAATATCTAGAAATTCCTCATATCTCTATTAATACCTAAATTCAAATTGAATTAGGACACTTTTAAGAGGCTCCCAAGGCAAAGGTATTTGAATGTCTAAATGAAGTGGTTAAGAAAATTAAAAAGGTAGTTAACCATAAGAGGTTGATTTCATCACTCTATTGTACAAACACCTTGTGTATCAAATAAACCCAAGATTATTTCTAATATAATCAGAGATGATACAAGGGGAGGTATGATGAAGTTTTTAATCCTCCTCTAATAAATCCAAATAAGAGGTTAGAGTTGGTGACTACCATGTTTCAAGAATACATCTTAGAAACATGAATCATGAGGGAATAAAATAAAATGTGTAAATAAAAATTTATACATTAATTAAAAAATTTAATTAGGATAAAGTGACTAAAAATTAACTAAATGATAATGTTGAACAACTGACATTAGTAGTTCAAAAACTATTCAACCTAGTTCAATCATAATCATAGGATTATATACCAGATTCATGGACCATGAGGATAGTTGGGTAGATATGACATATGGGAAAACCTACCAAGGAGTGGTCATAAAATTTACTCATTCAGAAGCCCAAATCAATAACTATGGTTGTTTTAGTTTATACAGTAATTTAAAATGAGATAGGTTACACTCACAACAATGAGAGCATATACAAAAAGGAACTTGATAAAATGATAAAAATGTTGACAAAATTATATTTTTTATCCAAAGTTAATGTGGGTAGCCTAGTTGTAAAAGGTGTCATAACTGAAGAATGTTAGGAAAAGTAAATTGAGTTTCTAGGCATGGCCAAGTTCATAATCTAAATTTTGGAATAATCCCTACAAAATTTTAAGGAATCTTAATTTAGGTAGTTAACATCACATGTGATATTCAAGAGGTAATTGAAAATCTCCTTTGTTCATTTCTTGATGATAACAAAAAAGTTATTTCTGTAAAAAATCAAGGAGGAATTTAATTAGTTCATAGAACAAGAATCCATTATAGCCTCTACTCTTAATTGTGATTCAATTAAAATTTTCATCCAATATGGGAATGTTTTTGATAAACTTAACAAATATATGAAGAATTTTTGGATCATTCCTCATGGAATGATAGATCTTCAAGTTGAAGAAGAAACTAGATACATACATTTAGATGGCCCAGATGAAGACAAGGTCAGATAACCAATGAATTAATTTGACAAGTATTAAAAGAGGTTCTAGAAAGAGAATAAAAATTAGGTTCTAGTGATATACAATGAAGGTAGTAGTGAACAAGTGACAAGACATTATCTCTAATTTATAATTTCTAAAAGTACATTTTGGCATGTCCTCTTTTGAAGTTTTAAAATTATGTTTTGACATAGGCATTTTTATATTCCAAGAGTTATAATGTGTATAATTTGAAAATTTTGAAGGTTAACTTAAAAAATGAAACTAATTATATATTTGTAAAAGTGTTTTACTAGGTCAAAGGGTGAAGGATTATACCCTCTTAGTTATAAATAGAAGGCATGCAATCCTTTCAATGGGACTATTAAATTTGTAATTTTTGACAAGATGAAAGTTTTTAGATAAAAGAAATAATATAAATAACTTTGTGTTTTTATTAATAGTTAATAAAATTATATTATTATAGGTCTTTTCACCTCTCATTTGTTGTGAAATTTTATTATGTTCGTTGATTCATAATATTAATCTCTAAATTTTATTTTATACTAAATGTTTTTTGATTAATAGTTATTCCCATTTTAAATTTATGAATGTGAAACATAAATGAAATATAAATTTGACCATTTATTCACATTCTCCATTTACTCACATTCTCCCTTCTCTTTTCTTAATTCATCTATTTCCACTCTTTTTATTCTACTTCCTAATCATTAAAATTCTTTCTACACACATGCAAACCTCGAAAATATAACATGTACATTTGTAGATATTTTAATTTTTAGTTTTCATCTTTGTTTAATAAATGTATCCTCTTCTACTAATAGAGTATGGACTTTATATTGTTATATTATTGCATGTAGTACATATGTTTTGATATGGAACATTTTTACAGCTAATAATTTTTGGCACCCACCATGGGGATCATTTTGTGTTTTACCATGAAACCCATAAATATCCACAAATTATCCCATACATTTTCTTGAGACTTAGAATACACACCTTTTCCAAGGAAAAGTTATGCCTTTTTTCAATACAAGAGTGATTTATAGAAATTGTTGACAATATTGTTCATCAGGTTAATAAGCTTTTTCATTATCATGGAAAGATAGTTTATTATAGCATGTAAATCTAAAAAAGTGTATTTATCATTCTTTGATCTATAGAAATGACTCAATTTATAGTTGAATTCAAAAAAGAAGATAATAACTAGAGATTTTTTGATCTTGCCTACAAGTCCAAAAGATAAGAAGACACAATAAGGAGTTACCTTGGTAATCCAAGATCTTGTCCTCTCTAGCACTATTATAACCTAAAAGTCACTTTTTTAAACTATGACATTACCATGGGGAAATGCAATTGTGCCACTAGTCTTGGATAGTTGCATGAACTACTAAGAGGTGGATAATTTCCTTAAATTTTTTGGTGATGGGAAACAACACCTAGATGAACACATTACTACATTTTTTACACATGTGATTTTAGGGGTTGAACATAGGGATGTAGATATAATATTATTTGTTTAAACCCTTATAGATGATATAACTACCTAGTTTTATCATCTTGACCTAGATTACATTACCAATTAGACTACTATGAGAACTAAATTTGAAGGTCATTTCAAACTAACTAGAGAGGTGCATGTGTTACTTACATAGTTAATTCACATAAAAAAATAAACTCATGAACCTATGAGGTACTTTTTCTCTAATTTAAATAAATTATTAAATAAAATCCCACAAGCAGCCAAGACCACAGGTGAAAATAAGAAATGTTTCTTTATTAATGCACAGCTACTAGAGGTAAGTTTTCTTCTCAGGAGAAACATATTTCCTAATCTATATTAAATGCAATAATTTTCTTCTCAAGTTGAATTTTAAATGGTTATGGCTATAAAATTAATAATATACTCTTCAAAGTATAGAGGACAAGCTTTGAATCAGGATTCCACATAATTGTTTATTTAAAAAATAGCAAATGATATTATTTCCTTAAAGAATCAGATACCTCAAAGGTAATTTCCTACATCATAATAGGAGATACCTATAAGTAATTATATTCCTAGTAATAAAAATCAGCCACATTTTCAAGCTTCATACCCAAGGTTGGCCATTGAGGTGACCTCGATTAATGTAGTATTGGTATTAGATGAAGACAATGTGTATGATGAAAAAAAAATTGAAATAGAAAATCCAAGTCTTTATGAGTATGAAATTGAAGAACTTAGTGGTTAATCCATCAATGATCTCATGGAATATGATTATGACAATGATGATTATGAGGATTTATTTAGAGATATGAATAGTTAGTCTTATTAGTATTCATGAGATCTCAAGGTTTGAAAGAAGATACTAAAAAGAAGAAAGAGGTTGATAAAGTGAATCAAAGTGAGAAGATTGAGATGAAGGAAACTCCTAAGTCATTTCTTACGGCTAGAATTATTCCTTGAGAATATCCCCTACCTCGTCAAATGAAGATAGAAAAACCATAATCAAAGGTGAGTGTTCTGTCTCAAACACATTTTCCTAAAATTCAAAAGACTGGTGTAAATTTGAAAATCACTGTTGGTGTGGCTTCATTACCCATAAATTCAAATGCCACATTTTCCTCCAATGTTCCTTCATTTGATATATTAGACCATGTCAATAAATGTAAGATTTAAATGTTTTAAATTGAGTATTTAATATTTATTCCTAATCATCTTGATAGGCTTTTCCATTTTATCAAAGGAGGTATCAATAATGTAATCAATGTAGATCCAAAGGAATATCATGTACACCTCCTAACTCCAAATCCTCAGTAAATTCAATGAAATCATCTACTTATAATATTCTTAATAAAGATCCATTATGTGTGTTTGTGTGTGTGTGTGTGCACGTGTGCGTGTGTGTGTGTGTGTGTCTTTTTTAAGGGTTGTAAGTTAATAAACTACATAATTAATATTGGGGATTCTTATAATTTCATGCCAGCCAAATTTTATCATACTTTAGGTCTTGTAAAATAAATTTTGACCAATATTTTTCAATGGATACCAAACTAAGTCTCATTGGTTGGTTAAATTAAGGAAGAACATGTTACTTTGGCTTCTCTTCCATAAAAGAAGATAAAAATGACAATCCTAGTGGTAGATATTCCAGCCATGTATAGTATGTTGCTAGGAAGAATTTTTTGTAAAGAATTAGGTGGGTAAATCTAGATGGATTTATCCTATGCTAATTTTTAGTCAATTTTGACAAGCACAAGTTAGAGCTAGAACGAAATACCAAACTTATTGTGTGTAAACATAAAGACCCAAGAGCTAATATTATATATGAAGATGTAATCGTAGGAAATTATATGATGAAATCTTAAGAAGAGATTTATATGACATAAATAGTTGAGTGACTTTAATGGTGTTTTTTTCCTTGATTTTTATGGTAGTTATTCTTCATTTAGTTCTATAGCTATCATTATTCTTGTGTCACCAAACAAAGAAATATGCATTTATTCTTTAATATACAATTTTAGTGTGCTAATAACACTACTAAATATGAGGCATTACTTCATGGATTGTAAACTATTGAATAAATGGTAATTTGAAATTTGAAGGCATAAGTTGATGTTGAACTCATTGTGAATCAAGTTAAAAATCAATATCAATTAAAGAATGATCGTTTAAAGCCTTACATGAATCATGTGTGGCACTATATTGAGGTATTTGATGCATTTTCAATCATATATGTTCTAATATAGTATAATGCAAAGGAAAATGCATTTTCTAATTTTGTCTTCACTAATGATTCCCCCTCTAGTGGTTGAGTAATAAAAATATACAATTGAAATAGTGTTTAGACCAAGTGTCCCTGATAATGTTTAACATTGGTAGGTTTTCAAAAATTATGAGAAATTAACAAGTGTATAGGCCATGTTCCTTTAAAAGGTAGATAATTTCATAAATCTATAACTGTAAAGTAGCATTTCCACAGATAGGGAATCACATACCTAGAGTAATGAATATTATACCATTGATATCTTCTCTATCAAAGAAATTAAATAATAAAAAACTTGGGATGAAATTGAACATGAAGATGTGATTCAATTAAAAGGAAATAAATTTTCTAAAGGTTTGGTTTCTCTTAAAGAAATTTTTGAAAAAAATCATAGGTATTGTTGACCAAATTTGACCCTAGGTTAAATTAGGTCAACCCATATATAGTAAAACTTATTATAAGGTATTGTGAAGGTCATAAATATGACCATTCATGTTTATTAGGGTCAATTAATGTGTTTCACCTTGGTCATTCATGTCATGTTTTAATTTTCCTCTAGGTCACATTTTGGTAATTCTAGGAGGTTGTACATAATATTCATAAAAGGATATATGTGTTAAGGTTTTTTCCAATGTCTAAGATGTTATTTGAGTGTTAGGATTCATTTATTTAATTGACATAATGTATGTTCAATGTCCATCTAAGGAGATCACTATAAAATATGTAGTTAAGGGAAGTTGTATGGACAAGGAAAGTACACTTGGAAAGTGGGAAGGATAAAAAGTGTCCCTTCAAGTTCCCTCAATCCATTTTCATTCTAAATAAGTCATGATATGTTCAAATATATAAAAAACTAGTTTATCTTCTTCATCATTCTTCTAGACAAGGTCATACAGGTCAACCAGTCCAATATTAGTACAAACACTACAAGGGGAGTTGAGCTGAAAGCATTTGCCAAGTGATAGTAGACTTCGTTAGCTTACTTTTCATGTTGATAGTTACTTTTTTGATTTAATATTCTCCATGAATCATCCTTAATAATGTTTATGACTTAATTTTTCCTATTCATCCCTATGGCCTCCACTTTTATTATTTTTTTATAGTTGTATGATGATTTTAAGAGTTATATGTGTTTTGTAGATATCGATTATCCTCTTCATGATGTTTCTAAAATGGTTTTAAAGTGTGAAGATAAGTATATAGTCATAAATATTTATTTATTAAATTAAGAAGACTCCAATTAGTTTACAGATAATGTTTCATTAATTGTAGAGGTTTATCTCCCTATTTTGGGAACAAGGCTAATTCAAGGTGATATGTTGTTTCCAATATATTATAGCATGGTGATAAATTGTTCTTTTGAAGTTTTTTCATTTGTATTTTCACATTTTGAGGATATGTATAAGCTCTCCTCATCCAAGTGGTACAATTGAAACACCTCTAGGATTATGGGTAGCCTAAAGATGATGTGAATCTCTAGGTAGGGCTAGCTCCCTTGATGTACCACTTTGGAGCACAACTACACCTAAACTATGGGTGGGGGGAAATGAGAGAGAAAAATGAAAGAAATTATCCTAATGGAGGTGATAATTTGAGGCTATTTCTTTGCATAATTTTAATAATATTTCATAAGGACTATGCTCTAACTATTTGAGGCTCTTTTTTTGCTTGTATTTTTATAGGCTTGGAAATAGGCATAATTTTCATAAGGACTATGCTCTAAATATTTGAGGCTCTTTATTTGCTTATATTTTACATGTAAAAATAATCCTTATATCATGAATATCAATATTAATGTGTCCTTTTTTTTACCACTTCAAATTTTCATATTCCTTCCCCTTTTCATGCACTTTGAACTTACAAACTATCATAAATTCTTGACTGCATTCTTGTCTTGGAGGGGAGACACTGGTAGGTTACTTACATGGGTTAGGCATGAGATAATGTTTTAAAACCCCTCGATAGTTCCTTGGAGTCACTTTTTATCTACTTTGAAACATTTTTCCCATGTTTGTCTACATACACATTAAGAACCATCACCCCTTAGTTCACTACCATTCTCAGTCAACATAATCAACTATGTTGGGTAAGATGAAACCCTGTAGGTGTATTTACACATTTGAAATATAAGTTTAATGTTAAATATCTCCTCAATAGTTTTCATTATCACACCAAGTCATATCAAAACCTTATCACTCATATTCATGCCACTTAATCACATTATGTTTCAAGGTTTGGGATACCTGAGGGTGCTTGTTGGATCTTAGGACATCACCATTAAACTCTTATTGATGACCTTTATATCATGGAAGTTACTTTCACCCTTATTCCAAGTTTATATTTCCAATACTTAGGTCCACTTTATGAATGGGGTAAGAGCTAAAGATTGATGTAGGTCAACCTCATGGCAAAAGGAAACTTATAGGTGAGCAAGAAACTCAAAACATAGTATCTCAACCTCCTTAAATGATCATTATATTATGAATTATAACTTGAACCATTTATAAACACTCACATATGGGGTCATAGTCTAATTTTCAACTTTGGGTTAAGCCTTGAAGGAGATCGTATGGTTGTAGATGATTGTGCTTAAGCCATTTATATAGACTAACTCATCCTTGGTGGATGTAAAACACTCTTCTAGTACCCAGTTGATGCTTTTCTATGGTAAGTATATGTTCCTTAGTGTAACAAGCCAATCTAACCTAATATTAAGTACCAAATCTACTCATTAGGCCTGGAACTTGTTATCAACTCATCTTGATGTAGATAACACTATGGAATTTTAGTGTTCAAAGAGCAACTTGAGGGATTTCAAAAACCACTCTCCTCAACTCAGACACCTCTCTTATTTTTAAATTTGATAAACTTATATGCAATATTGAAAAAAAAATTACTTGGAAGTCCTATAACTCAATGAAATCATGTATAAGGACACCCAAAAAAGGGCTTGGACCTTTATTTTGATAGTTTTGGGAATTTGTCCCAAAGTGTCACAAGTTTGCTTGAAATGTCTCTTTGAGGTTCCACTGGAATCTAATCTTATAAACACTCTTCCAAATGGTTTTAAATCATGTTCAAACCTTCCAAACCTCAGATAATGTTCAAATCACACATTTCATGTTTCCCCAAAAAGTGATAAACTATACAACTACTATAGATGACCATTTTGTGCATTTACTTGCTCTCTTGAATCTTGAAGTGGCTCTTGGAGTTAGATTTGGAATTTAATATGAATAAAATTTATATATGGGAAATAATACATCAATAAAATTCATTTTGGAACCATATCATATAATAAACTTCCAGCAATTGGAAGAAATGATTGTAACTTCATTCCTTCACTTTTCCTTGCAAACTAAGTTGGTTGGCTCATAAAATCAACTCCAAATATGAATCAAATCAAGGATAAAATGAGATAAGTGAGTAAACATCATCTATAACCAATATTATTAATTAAATTATATGAAAACACCAAATAAGAGTAGAACCTGTAGGGTACACAGATTAGCAAACAGAAAAACATAGTCAACTTCTTGAGGATGGTTCATAAAGCACAGGAAAACATTATTTAATATATTATTATTGAAATTAATCTCTCTAATATTAATTTCATCTCTCGAAAGCAATTTATTTGAAATTTCTCCAACTTTCTGTACCAAGTACAAACCTTAAGATTAGTTTTGTATGCCTAAAAGGGTGAGAAAGGATCAGAACAGTTTTGGATCAAAATTGGCACTTCTAGAGAATTTCAAATGTGGATTGAGCTTGAAGAATCTTAATATACATTTTATGATCTTCTCCCATGTGGCACACTTCCCCATGGGTCATACAGGTGCCAAACTCTCCTTTTTCTCAAGAAAATTGCCCTTTCTTTTGAAGAACCTATGAATTTCAATTACAAATAGTTGATTAAAATCTCTTAGGACACATGGGATGTGACATCATATTTTGTAATATTCACATTTACCAAGGAGGTCATAAACCTATTAAATGCTCTAAATATGACCCCAAAATGACTCAAAATGATATAAAGACTAAAATGACTAATGACCAAGGCTAGTATAACATGAAATCACACTAAATGACCTATAATAAACCTCATGACATAATATTTAACCCATTTTAAACCTATAAAGTTAATTTTTTACCTATAGGGGTCCCAAATTTGACTTGTAGGTCAAATTTGGTCAACATGAAGGTTTGGCATTGATGAAGTGAAGAAGCCTAACACATAAGCACAATCAGACTCCTTTGTGGTAGTCACCTATAGTCAAGTGAAGCTAATTCATTGGTTATTCATATTGATGACACATTAAGGTTTCAATGTCTTGAAATGTCTCCCAAGGTGAACTAATAGGACTAATTTATTCAAAGAGATCATAATTTAGTTGTGAGAACCAATTCAACTTAGCACATAGTCTTATATGACACAATAACACCTACATGCAGTCTATAGTGGCTTTATTTCAATACATATGAGGTAGAGAGTGTTGATATTAATGGGTTTTGAACTCACTTGAAACCTTTATTGAGGTTTGAGAGGATAGAGAAGACCATTGTGCCAAGGGTGAGGCCATTGCATACAAACAGACCTAGAACCTTATTCCCATATTGAGAAAGCTACCTAAACGAGATTATTACCAAAACTTATATAAAAATAAATGTGTCCTATGTAATTCTCTTCTATGGTATGAGATTATAAATCATGTGTAATCCTAAATGGTCTCCCACTTGCATTTTAGGCTTTAGAGGATCACATTTTGACATATGAATGATTATTTGGTCAAGAAAATGAAGTTTGAATGATTTACAACTCAAACCATTATTTTTGAAGATGCTCAGAGAGCTATAGTACCTTTTAGGCCTAAATGAGTATAGAGATTGTGTCAGGGAATCCAAGAACAACACAGATGTTCTAATCCCACTTGTTAGGATCTTGCTCCTCAGAAAGAACATAATATGATTACCAAACTTAAGCAATTAAACATGCGTAAATAACCAGAAGCACAAGTAACTAGAATTTACCAATAGCATAGAATATGAGAGACAATACACTATCTTATATTAAAATTTGTACAGAAAAGAATACAATAAAGAGCCGTCACACTCTTCCACCTTACAGAGGCTTCCCACACCTCAAGTGTATAGTAATTCTTCTTCAAAACACTCTCCTACCAAAAACGGTCCCAACACCCAACTCACACATAGAATTGGTGTTCACCTCTCTAACCAGTCAGTAATAACCCCTACTAGTACCCAAGCACTCTATAGTACTTCAAGTTGATCTTCCATGAACCTACAACCTATAATTCAATAGACCATACTTACAATGGAAGGATCTTCCTTGCCTTCCTATCTAGCTCATATGTGGAACTAGGAGAAAACACACACTTTGTTCTCTTCACTAGCACACTTTACAATACATGACAATGGGTCTATAAATAGATCCCAGACTTAAACAATAACTCAAACTTTTAGTTTACTATAATTATCCATGCAGCTCAAGGCTCGAAATAGCCTTTACATGCAAACACTCCGTTCACTAAACTAACTATTCATGCAATGAATAGTTCTAGAACACACAGGTGACTGACGGTGGTCCCTACTTGCCTGGTGCTGCCGACATTGGCCAACTCCCTACTGATGTTGATTGCCTTCTAAACTGATCATGACTGATGTCGGTCATGCTACCGATGCCGGTGCTTCTAGGTCTTCAGCAACCTCCTTTTCTTTGTCTGCAACAAGTTGAAGCTTTTAGCTCCACACCCTAACAATATCCCACTTGGAGATAAACAACTATAACTATACCTATACCTATACACCGTCTAGTTTGTTCCCTTGGCTCTGTATCCCTCTTCAAGATCACTCTTGAAGACCAACCACCACAAAACCTATAGTGCAACACCTATCACCCAAATCACCTGCCACATCCACATCTACAAACCATGTAGAAGATAACTTGACCCTGCATAGCATGTGCACCTGCTGCTGGTCCCTCTAAGAATCCACTGAACTGCCCTCCAATGCTTCTTTCCTAGATTGGCTCCAAACTTGTGACAACTCCCACTACTTGGGAAAATTTAGGTCTAGTACATACCATGCACTTAACCTCATTATGTGAATCAAGACACTATTTTGTGAACTGTCCAACCATCGGCGTGCTAACCAGTCTCACACAATCATCCTAAAACAAAGTCAACATATGACCTTCCATGTCCCTAGAACACACTCATGCCAAAGAATCTTGCTGCTCCCAGATTCTCCATGACACACCCCTGAAATAACTTTACCTTTAGTTCAGCAACTCCCTATATATGTAACCTTACAACAAGCACATCATATAGTAATAGGATAATGTAGCTAATATTATCCAACCTGGTAAAGAGAAACACAATGATCAAACCTCCATTGCCCTCCATCTTATACAAGACCATATACCCTGGTCTTTCATCTCACGTATCCATTTCCGCTCTTCTTATTCTTGAACATTCATTCATCTCTCAGTGCTTACTTCCAGCTAGCAACTCCACCAAAAAACCCCTATTTGGTTCTCCTCTAAGGAATCACATCCTCGTCCATGCCAAGCTCCCACTATTTCATGGATCTACCTATTCTTCTTCTTTAACAACTTCCTGGTTCTATACCATAAGTGAGAAACAAGTAGTGTAAAGAAGGGAAATGACAAATTTGAGGCTTACCTACCCTTTAAGTCCTCCATATGGGTGCTTGAACTCCTTGACAGCTTGCTATCCACCCAAAATTTATCTCAGTGACTGATGCTAGTCACATTCTAGTCTACACCCAACCGATGTTGGTTCCCTATGACTACCTCATCATCGTTGTTAGTTCCCCCTTGCCGATGCCAGTGTTTATCTGCCCTGAGTCACCGATGTCAGGCTGCACATAGTCGATGTCGGTCCCTATCTGGATGCCGACGCTATTTTTCTAGCCGATGTCGGTCTCTGTGTTTTGCTTGTGAGAATTGACCTTTTCTCGTGAGCTCCTTTTCGATCAAACCCTTGTCCAAATCACCCTTGCTCTACTCAGAATTCTTCTACCCCTTGTGCTGAACTCTATCTGTCACCTTCTCCTTGAAAACCAAGGCTTTTATGTTCTTGTCACTAACATCAGATTCCTCAAGAAATGTCACCTTCTTCTTCTGCATATAGAAATCTTGATTCATGCCTTCCAAATCCGAAAGCATACCCTTTGACTCAAGAACATGCATCTCCTTCTTATTCATGTGACTAAGCCTATTAAGCCACATCTTTGAATCTACAGCTAAAGTAGATAACCCAAAAAGAGAATCAGTAATACAAGTAGATAGATAAAGTGTACCTACTTTCTTACCTCTTGTTATAACAAGTGCACCCTTGGTAACCTTCCAAGAGTCTGCTGTGAGAGTTACTGTGCAACCCTCATCACCCAAAATTCTTACAAAAATCAAGTTCCACTCCAGAACTGGGACATGCATGACCTCCTTCAACACCCATGTGTTATCTGTCTGCAATTTCAGCTTCACTTTCCCTTTGCCAACCATCTGACAAGGCTTACCATCCCCTACACAAATTTCTCCAAAGTTTCCCTGGACATACTCATGAAAAAATTCCTTATTTGGGGATGCATGAAAAGAGGCACCAGAATCTAAAACCCTAGATTCTACTTTATCCAAAGAACATACCAGAGCATCCTGTGTAACAAACTTTTCAACATCTACTTCTTCTTCATGTCCTTCATGCTGATCTACTACCAACCAACAATCTTTCTTTTCCTACTCTTTCTTTCCATATCTCTAGCATGTTATTCTACCATACTTGAACTTAGACCTCCTGCTATTAAACTTCTCCATTCGTAGTCTACTTTCTTCTGCCATTGCTCTACTCCCACTCAAATAGAAACCCCTGTGAGTAACATGTAATCAACACACACTAACCAGATCTAATCCAACCTGTTAGTATCCCAACCAAAAGCTCTGATACCAGTTGTCAAGGAATCCAAGAACAACACAATTGTTCTGATCCCACTTGTTAGGATCTTGCTCCTCAGAAAGAGCACAATATGATTACCAAACTTAAGCAATTAAACATACAGAAATAACTAGAAGCACAAGTAACTAGAATTTACCAATAGCACAAAATATGAGAGACAATACACTATCTTGTATTAACATTTGTATAGAAAAGAATACAATAAAGAGCGGCCACACTCTTCCACCTTACAGAGGCTTCCCACACCTCAAGTGTATAGTAATTCTTCTTCAAAACACTCTCCTACCAAAAATGGTCCCAACACCCAACTCACACATAGAATTGGTGTTCACCTCTCCAACCAATTAGTAATAACCCTTGCCAATACCCAAGCACTCTATAGTACTTCAAATTGATCTCCCATGAACCTGCAACCTACAATTCAATAGACCATACTTACAATGGAATGATCTTCCTTGCCTTCCTATCTAGCTCATATGTGGAACTAGGAGAAAACACACACTTTGTTTTCTTCACTAGCACACTTTACAATACATGCCAATGGGTCTATAAATAGATCCCAAACTTAAACAATAACTTAGACTTTTAGTTTACTATAATTATCCACGCAGCTCAAGGCTCAAAATAGCCTTTACATGCAAACACTCCATTCACTAAACTAACTATTCATGCAATGAATAGTTATGGAACACACAGGCGATCGATGTCAGTCCCTGCTTGCTTGGTGCTACCAATGTCGGCTGACTCCCTACCGACGCTAGTTGCCTTCTGCACTGATTATGACTGACATCAGTCATGCTATCGATGCCAGTGCTTTTGGGTCTTTAGCAACCTCCTTTTCTTTGTCTGCAACAAGTTGAAGCTTTTAGCTCCACACCCTAACAATCTCCCACTTGGAGATAAATAGCTGTAACTATACCTGTACCTATACACCATCTAGTTTGTTCCCTTGGCTCTGTATCCCTCTTCAAGATCACTCTTGAAGACCAACCACCAAAAAACTTGTAGTGCAACACCTGTCACCCAAATCACCTGCCACATCCACATCTATAAACCATGTAGAAGATAACTTGACTCTGCATAGCATGTGCACCTGCTGCTGGTCCCTCTAAGAATCCACTGAACTACCCTCCAATGCTTCTTTCCTGGATTGGCTCCAAACTTGTGACAACTCCCACTGCTTGGGAAAATTTAGGTCTAGTACATACCATGCACTTAACCTCATTATGTGAATCAAGACACTGTTCTGTGAACTGTCCAACCATCGACGTGCTAACCGGTCTCAGACAATCATCCTGAAACAAAGTTAACATATGACCTTCCATGTCCCTAGAACACACTCATGCCAAAGAATCTTTTTGCTCCTAGATTCTCCATGACACACCCCTGAACTAGTTTTACCTTTAGTTTAGGAAGTCCTTGTATATGTAACCCTACAACAAGCACATCATACAGTAATAGGATAATGTAGCTAATATTATCCAACCTGGTAAAGAGAAACACAATGATCAAACCTCCATTGCCCTGCAACTTATACAAGACCATATACCCTGGTCTTTCATCTCACGTATCCATTTTTGCTCTTCTTCATCCTAAACATCCATTCATTTCTCAGTGCTTACTTCCAACTGGCAACTCCACCAAAAAACCCCTATTTGGTTCTCCTCCAAGGAATCACATCCTCATCCATGCCAAGCTCCCACTGTTTCCTAGATCTACCTGTTCTGCTTGTTTAACAACTTCCTGGTTCTATACCATAAGTGAGAAATAAGTAGTGTAAAGAAGGGAAATGATGAATTTGAGGCTTACCTACCCTTTAAGTCCTCCATATGGGCACTTGAGACTCCTTGACAACTTACTATCCACCCAAAATTCATCTCAGTGATCGATGCCAGTCACATTCCAATCTACACCCGACCAATGTCGGTTCCCTTTGACTGCCTCATCATCGATGTTGACTCCCCCTTGTCGACGTTGGTGTTTATCTACCCTGAGTCACCGATGTCAGGTTGCACATAGCCGATGTCGGTCCTTGTCTGGATGTTGATGCCAATTTTCTAGCCGACATCGGTCTCTGTGTTTTGCTTGTGAGAACTGACCTTTTCCCACGAGCTCCTTTTGGATCAAACCCTTGTCCAAATCACCCTTGCTCTACTCAAAATTCTCCTGCCCCTTGTACTGAACTCTATCTATCACCTTCTCCTTGAAAACCAAGGCTTTCCTATTCTTGTCACTAACATCGAATTCCTCAAGAAACGTCACCTTCTTCTTCTGCATACAAAAATCTTGATTCATGCCTTCCAAATCTAAAAGCATACCCTTTGACTCAAGAACATGCATCTCCTTCTTATTCATGTGACCAAGACTATTAAGCCACATCTCCGAATCTACAACTAAAGTAGATAACCCAGAAAGAGAATCAGTAATACAAGTAGATAGATAAAGCATACCTACTTTCTTACCTCTTGCTACAACAAGTGCACCCTTGGTAACCTTCCAAGAGTCCACTGTGAGAGTTACTGTGCAACCCTCATCACCCAAAATTCTTACAAAAATCAAGTTCCACTCCAGAACTGGGACATGCATGACCTCCTTCAACACCCATGTGTTATCTGTCTGCAATTTCAGCTTCACTTTCCCTTTGCCAACCATCTGACAAGGCTTACCATCCCCTACACAAATTTCTCCAAAGTTTCCCTGGACATACTCATGAAAAAATTCCCTATTTGGGGATGCATGAAAAGAGGCACCAGAATCTAAAACCCTAGATTCTACTTTATCCAAAGAACATACCAGAGCATCCTGTGTAACAAACTTTTCAACATCTACTTCTTCTTCATGTCCTTCATGCTGATCTACTACCAACCAACAATCTTTCTTTTCCTACTCTTTCTTTCCATATCTCTAGTAGGTTATTTTGCCATACCTGAACTTGGACCTCCTGCTATTAAACTTATCCATTCGTAGTCTACTTTCTTCTGCCATTTCTCTACTCCCCCTCAAATAGAAACCCCTATGAGTAACCTGTAATCAACACACACTAACCAGATCTAATCCAACCTGTTAGTATCCCAACCAAAAGCTTTGATACCAGTTGTCAGGGAATCCAAAAACAACATAGTTGTTCTGATCCCACTTGTTAGGATCTTGATCCTCAAAAAGAGCACAATATGATTACCAAACTTAAGCAATTAAATATTCAAAAATAACTAGAAGCACAAGTAACTAGAATTTACCAATAGCACAGAATATGAGAGACAATACACTATCTTGTATTAATATTTATACAAAAAAGAATACAATAAAGATATGCCACACTCTTCCACCTTACAGAGGCTTCCCACACCTCAAGTGTATAGTAATTCTTCTTCAAAACACTCTCCTACCAAAAATGGTCCCAACACTCAACTCACACATAGAATTGGTGTTCACCTCTCCAACCAGTCAGTAATAACCCCTGCCAATACCTAAGCACTCTATAGTACTTTAAGTTGATCTCCCATGAACCTACAACCTGTAATTCAATAGACCATACTTACAATAGAAGGATCTTCCTTGCCTTCCTATCTAGCTCATATGTGGAACTAGGAGAAAACACACACTTTGTTCTCTTCACTAGCACACTTTACAATACATGCCAATGGGTCTATAAATAGATCCCAAACTTAAACAATAACTCAGACTTTTAGTTTACTATAATTATCCACACAGCTCAAGGCTAGAAATAGCCTTTACATGCAAACAATCCATTCACTAAACTAACTGTTCGTGCAACGAACAATTTTGGAACACGCAGGTGACCGAGGCCGGCCCTTGCTTGTCTAGTGTTGCCGACGTCGGTTGACTCCCTGCTGACGTTGATTGCCTTCTGCACTGATCATGACTGACGTCGGTCATGCTATCAATGCCAGTGCTTTTGGGTCTTTAGCAACCTCCTTTTCTTTGTCTGCAACAAGTTGAAGCTTTTAGCTCCACACCCTAATAGATTGAAATGAAATAGTGGTCTTATAATGTATTTGGTGAGTAGAGACTGGTACTTAGTTCCAAGGTGTGAGCTAAGATTATCTAAGCATGAGATGATCTTTATGACTTCAAAGGAAGTCTATAATTTGAGTACAATTTTCAAAAACATCTTCACCTATATTAAACCTCCAACTTCTTCCCCAAATGAAACCCTATAGTCTTCCATATTCATAATTTAACTTATGCTAGTAAAAGATGTAAGATAGAACATGGTTAGCCACATGAAATAAATGAATATGTATAGTCACTTATAAAATTGTTCACACTTAAATATTTCCCTTAGATAAGCATCAACACCTATAGGAACTTTGGAGATTATGAATACATACCTATAGTTATGACATAGTCTACAGACTAGTTCATATAATGAAAGATGTCAGCTGAAGGTGAGCATAGGGGTTTGAATTGTATGACCATGTTAAAAAAATCCTCATAATGACATATCATAATCCATGTAATATTTATGGATAGGATAAATATATCAAAGACTTATTTTTGTACCCCAACCTACAGTCAACCAAAATCTAACAC
Organism: Torreya grandis; assembly: GCA_037957365.1. Lineage (NCBI taxonomy): Eukaryota > Viridiplantae > Streptophyta > Pinopsida > Cupressales > Taxaceae > Torreya > Torreya grandis. The sequence continues at coordinate 68,493 of JARHVA010010910.1, read as the reverse complement.
AACTTATAGACTTAGTGATCCAGTTTTGGGAAACTTGAATGTTTAAAGGATTTTTAAGCATAATCAATATATGAGATTTTGTACAAAACATCTTCAATACTTATTATAACCTCCAATAGTTACATTTTTTCTTTGTGAATAGGGGATATTCCCTCTATATTGTCTTAGATAGAGGGTACTCCTAGTCAATACAAAGTTGTAGGTAGAGCACATGAGTGGTAAGAGAATGTGATGGGGAATATTGGAACACTATGATATGATGTGGGAAATTTATTTGGATGTGAAAAACTATTTAAGGTCACCTAAAGTTATGGGAAGCACCTACAAGTGGTCATGCACACAAGTATGTAGTCCAAACCTAGTAGGCCTAAATTGAGAATGAAACCTAATATATTTCAATCTAACTTATAGCATTAGGTAACTTTTCCAAACTAGTTTATGACCTTCAAGAGAGAGTGGAGATTCCACAACACCCATTAGTTTGAAAGGAAGTAGCCCAAGTTGGTCATTTTGACACAAAATCACCTCAAGGGTACACAAAATACATAAGAGATATCAAGAGGCCAATTTTAATTGTTTATATATGTATGGACCTTATGCATGAGACCTCAATAACTTGGGGAGAGTTTAAGGGGGTCTTTTTCCCCAAATTTGTGGAATTTGTTCAAAGGTTGGAAGTCTCATTAATAGTCCAAACCTTATAAAACCCTCTCAAAACTTTGTTTTAAACCTAATGGAAAAATATGGATAATAATTCATTCAAAATGGATCTATTATTCATGAAAGTGCCTTATACATGTATATAACTCTCTTAGGTCCTTTGAAATCCATTTTTTCTTTACTAGCATCTATACAGATAAGGATAATTCATTATTTTTTGTAGGATTTGAGTTGTTTGATAGGTAAAAAATAAAATGGGCAAGTAAAGATCATTATTGGAGATCCTTAGGTACATATCCTAAATCCTATAATTCATTTATCACCTTGTTTGAATAGGAAATACCTCTACTATCTCATTCATCAAAGCCAGTCTAAATAGACAGTGAGAAAGTAGAAATGAGTGTCAAGTGAGATGATGATCAAGATGACTTAGAAACTTTTAAATTCTATTTTATGGAGTGAAAGGAAGGAAGATTCTAAAAAAGTGTCCTAACACCTCTTCAATTCATTTTTTTAGTAACTGCAACTCACTCTAATGACAAGTGTGAATATAGATCTAGGGATTAGTGATGAATGACTGTAGGTAGTGAGTAATAAGTGATAAAGATGAATTCATCAATTAGGGATGAGTAGATGACATGAACTAACCTATTATCTACCTTATAATGATATATCATATGTGTTACTCTTCTTATGACATTTTTGGACATTTAAGTGCACTCCACACCATCATGACGGCAGTTTCAAATTAAGGCAATGAAGGGTCTATGCCAACTTGAGGAAGGTGCTCTGTTTTAGATTGACACATGTTCATAACAAAATATTGACTTATTTTTCACTTAATTCCATGTAAATTGTAACTAGTTTCTAAATTTTGACCCCTTGTCTTGTGACCCTTCATCTTCACTTCTTTTCTCTCTTCTCTTATGTCTATATATTCAAGCCTTTTTATCTTTGTAATGGATCCATAATTGGTATGGTGAATCCCTACTAGTTTTGACACCTCATTTACCTTTGAATAAAGTTTTCCAAGTTTATTTCATTCTCTAAAATATCTTACTTGAATGTGTTAAGTGGTTTGTGTGTTGACAAGTGATGAAAATGCTCTCTTTGCTTCCATGTCTACTCTTGCATGTTTGTGTGAATGAGATATCTTCTAATAGTTTTTATAAAGTGTATTATGTGTTAAGTGTGTCTTGAAGTATCATAGGGAATAGTAGTGTCTTGTCTTAGACCTTTTCACCCACGTCTAGATAGGCATAGAAATCTACCCATATGATTCTAGAAGGACATAGGGTTGAATTTAGTTCGAGTAGTCTTATTTCTTAAGTGCAGATACAAGTTTTTTGTGTGGAGTTGTCTTGGTGTATCACCTCATTATTATAGGTTTATTATATGTTTCCTTCTTCCCTTTTCAACCCCAATAGTGATTAGCTTAGTGTAGTGTGAGCCTAAGATACAAATCAAGGGAGTTATACCTTTCAAACATAAAGATCTGTCTCTTATAGTGGCGTGTCTATGAAGGGAGATAGTTCCATGTTGTCTTAAAATTGATAAGGTGTAATTTACTTCTCTAGGTTGTAATTTTAGGCTACAACATTTTTGACATGCTCAATGGAATAACAAGTACATGAAGGTTGTTCAAGGTAGATGTTGGCTTTGATAATAAGGAACTATAATAGTCCACTTCTTGTAGAATTTGGTGACTCAAAAGTTTCAATCCTATTTGTAAACTAGTGCACTCTTTCATGCATAAGGTAAACACAATGTCTCTTACTAAAGTCATACCTTTTGAATTTCAATAGCTTCTTCCTCATTCCTGCAAAGTAAGTAGAATTGAGCATACCCATCCCTATCTAAAGAGGTCATATCTTACTCACAATCCCATAAGAAAGTTATTGTTTCATTCATTCTTGAAAATTCCTAAGGACACCATGGTAAGGATCCATTATTTTGATTCCTTCAATGGTTATATCCCTCTAAATATTGCTAACTATGATGATATCCCCAAATTTTCCCTCATAAGTATTCCATCATACACTAGTAAGTCTTATATCATAACCATTAACCATATAAGGAATATTGCTAACTTATGCAATATCTATCACATCATAGAGGAGAACATTAAAATTAAGTTATTGTTTATCTCCTTAAAATTAAAAGCTCTTGATTGGTGTGGATTGGGATGAGATAGGAGATGTATTAAGAAAAAGATTTAAATATAAGAGTGACAATTTGTCACTAATGGAGTAGTTTACCATCATTATAAGATCACCTCAATAATTCATTCAAGACTTTAATACAAGATTTTAGAAGATATGGGATAGGATCCCAATCATTTTTTGAAAAGAAATAAACTAGGAATAGGTGTGTAGAAAAACATATTGAATGTGCATTCATTGAGTCTAGATGATTGTGGAGAACTCCTCTTTGGCTTGGGAGAATGACCTAAAAATAATAAAACACTAAAATAAACTTGTTTTTTAGACAATTAGATGGGTGGATTTCCTGGCGTGAGCTACATCATAGAAGCTAAAGCTTTCTAGGAGGTTGTCAATCCACCTACTTTTAACACTTAAGTTTGATAGATAAAAATGAAGGAAACATGTATTTAAAATAGAAAACTAAAATTAAATACAAAAAATAACCCAAATTTAATTAATTTAAACTAAACGCTTGATTAAACTAAAGCAAATAGTCTAAATAATTAAAATTGCTGAAAATTAGCTAAAAGCAAGGCTTTGGTTTTTGGTTTGGTGAAATGGAAAAGTTAAAAAGAGTGATGTAGTTGGGGTTGTAAAATGGTTGATATGTCAAAGGTTTAAGGGGTGAAGGTTGAAAATGATAAGGCAATAAATTATTAAGGTGGAAAAAGGGTAAGGGGATAAATAGAGTGAAGATGGTAAAGAGGGAAATGGGAGAAGAGATAAATAGATATAGGGGAAAGGAAAATGAAGAGGCTAAGGGGAAAAGATATGGAGGCCAAGAGAATAATAAGGCCAAAGGGTGGGTTTATAAGTCAAGAAACAATAGGCCAAGAGGGATAAGAAATTAAATTGCAACAAATAAAACCAAGGTTACCTTCCAATCTTGAAGAAGAATGTTGATGAAGATGTTGTTGAAGCAATTTTAGTAGAACTTTGGTAGAACTTCAATGCTTTGGATCTTTCTTATTCCAAGATGATAATGACCTCTAAAATTATGATGACCTCCAAGATTATAACCTTCTTCACAAACCTATAACAAAATATTGATAACCAAAGACTAACTACCAACTTAACCTTTGGTGAACAAGAGGGGGGTATTTATAGCATTTGATGTTGGGAAACATGCCAAAAGAGTGGAATAGTGAAGAAATTCAAATTTTTCCAAGTGTAGCTAATAAATAAGTTAAGGATGAGGTTATTAGGATTCTCACCTTGATCATAAGTGTCCCATCTGGGTTGGTGTGTCTCCCAACTTGCACATGAATCCAATTTTGAATGGGAATCATGCACATGGGTTTAAATAAGACCAAAGACTTCTCCCCATCACATAAGCACTTAAATGGGTGTCACACCAAATGTGGTGTCATTTTCCATGTGGGGTATGAAAATTCCAAGGTGAGGTTGTGGAAGATTCCCATTTGGGTTGAGAAGTCTTCCTTTTTGCCCATAAGTCTAAATTTGAATGGAAAATTGTGCACATAAGTTTAAATGAGGATTAAAGACTTATCCCCATCCTTTATTTATTTCACACAAGAATTTAAAGGGGTGGCATAGAAAATATGGTTCCATTTTCCATGTGGGGGATGAAAAGTCCAAGGTGAGGTTTTAGAAGATTCCCATTTAGGTTGGAGAGTCTCCAATTTGGGATAATAAGTCAAAAATGGGTGCCCTTTGTCTTTCCCAAAGTATTAAATAGGTAGGTATCTCTTTTAAAGTCTAATATATTTTGAATGATGACCCCTTAAGGGGAAATTCACCACATTTCAAGGGGGGAACTTTGTGATGTTGAAATGAGGTCATTAGGCACTTTGGGAAAGGGTCCCAAGTGGGGTATGGTGTCCCACATCAAGCCACATCACTCATGAACCACATCACTTACCATGTCACCTTCCATATCAATTTATATGTCCAATTCCATGGCATATGCCATGTCATCATGAATAGTGATAGTGGGTCCCATAGTGAATAGTGATGGTAAATAGTACTTTTGAATAGTACTTTTAAATAGTGATTTTGAATGATATTATGTGATTAGAATAATAATTATTTGGTTGGGTTAAGGGGGTTTTGGGAAGGTTTAATAAGTTTTAAGAAATCTCAAGGCATTTAGTCATTGAAAATTGTAAGTGTATAGTTTTCTAGTGTCTACATTTTGCCCCTTTTTGTTATGCAGCTTTGAATTAACAAGCTACAAAACAAAAATGAATCACTTGGTCAAAGTTCAAGGTGCCCCAAGTATGGGAGGTTTTCCCCCTCAAATTGAGAGTCAATGAGGAAAGGTTAAATTAGGTGTAGGTTTGATAATTAGTTGATGGGGATGCACTAGGTAGTGCCACAAGGAGCTGGATATGTGAAATGCCAATGGGTTCAAAAAATATGACTAAGCACAATAATTAATATTACATAGAGATGAAAGGTTATAATGTTGATAAAAATAAGGTCAAGTTCTAAGAGAAATTAAAAGGTAACCAGTCCCTAGCATTGGTCATAGCTAATTGAGTTAGTCTTATCAAGGCTCTTAGATAGGGTCAGTGTTGACTTAAGTATCTAGGGTAGGAAGTGGTCCTAAGAAAACATAAATGGTTAGGTTTTACATGAGGTGGAGAAAATGTTTAAAATTTCAACAAGGTAAGTTTGTTCATTATGGTCAAAATTTATGACAAAAAACACTAATGTTCTAGGTCAAAAATAATTGATGTCAAGGTGGACATGGTGAAAGCATGGGTAGATTGGGTATGGGTTGGAAGGGGATGGTTGATCTGACTCTAGATGCATGTGGTAAGTGGATGTTGTCTACATATTTCCATGTATATTAATCCAAAAATAACATCAAGCCAAATATAGTTCTTTTTAGGCAAAGGGTGTTGGTTAACTTGGTTGTCTTAATTTGATATCATATAGGTAGGTCTAGGTGAAGGATGTTGGATAAAGGAAATGCCAAAGGGTGTAAAAGATGGTTATTAAATAGTTTTTGATGGGTGTGGTATAAATGGTGGATGAGGTTACCTAGGATGTAATTAGATGATTATGTCGACTATGCAAAAGGAATTTGTAGCCATGGATAAGCAGGTTGAAGCGTGAAATTTTTTCCACCATCATAAAGAAAAAGAAAGGGAGAAATATGGTGTACTAGGCTTTATAAAATATAGAACTTCTCGAATTGCCACAGTGATCTGATGGGTTCTTTCATCACCATCCAAGTAAGCTAACATTATGCACATGCCACAATAATGTCATTAATAGGCTATGATAGGGTAGTATGCAACAAGTTGGAGAAGCAAAGTAGTAGAGTTGGTAAATGAGAAGTGGTGAAGATTTAAACCCTTGACCCTTGAGTCAATGGGGCCCCAAAACAAGTAAGCATTGAGTTTTGAGGGAATTAAGAGAAAGATACTGAGGGGTTTTTGAATATGAAGTGAGGTGAATAATAATATTAATTAAATAAGGGAGCAAATTTTGGATTTCATGCATTAAAACAAGGGTTATTTCAAGGCGTAAGAAGATGTAGTCTAGGAAGAGAGAATCAAGGAGAATTATTGGAAGGTAGGGTTCATGAGAGGGTGTAGCTAGCATCCCCACATGGGTATCCCAAATCATCAATTTGAAGGTAGTTTTAGTTTTGATTTTAACATCGTCAAAAGTCAGAGTAAAAGGGGTTGAAAATATGCAAGACCAAAAAAGGTGGGAAGGAATTTTCATCTTGATGGTCTAACAATGCTAAGGCTTATTGATTGGTCGTATGAGCCCATGGTCTTGGCCAATTATGTTATAGAGACATAAGATTGGTAGATATCTCATAGTAAACCAAAATTGAGTGGAAGACCTTGGAGGTTGTAGCATGCTCAAAATGGGTAGAGGGTTTAAAAGGAAAAAGGTAATAGGGAGGGTGAAGGGAGTAGTTGGAGAGGGAAAAAAAAGATCTTGAGTAAAATTTATAGAGGCATTAAAGGAAGAAAGGTAGGCTCCTAAATTAATGATCCTGACCAAAATTCATGCATTAAGGTAAGGTCATAGATGATATGAGGAAGCAGACAAGGAGATGTATGCAAAATTAGTACAATTGGTGACCACACTCTAAAGAGGTGGAAGATGAATTTGAGAACATAAGGGATATCCAAAAATGGAGGAGGTAAAGGGGGACTAGGAGATGGATGAGGAGAAAATAATCAGGTCACAGATAAAGATGAAGGTGGAGAAGGATGGAAGAAGCTAGGCATGGTCATATAGGTCAGGAAGAGTAAGGAAGGGCATCAAGGGAGATTAAAAAATGAAATGAAATGGAGAAAAGAGAAAAATAAAAGGTAGAAGATGGGGGGTGATACATGCACTAAAGAATGACATATTAGAGAAATGAAAAGTATGGGGAGAGAAGTATGACAATCATGAAGGGTAAGGGGAGGATGGTAAATATAGGAGACCGTGAAGGGTTTGAAAATAAGTCTAAAAATAGACCAAGGAGAAAATAGTTTGGTGATGAAAATGGAAAAAAATAAGGAAATAAATAGAAAATAAGAGGAAAAGAAGTGAAATTAGGACACAAAAAGGATGATATGAGAGTGAAAAAGTAGGTGGTATCTTGACCAAGTAAGCATGGATGATGATGGATAATGAAAAAAAATAGATGGTAGTTTTGGAGATGAGAATGGGATGGAAAATGGGAAAGGGGTTAAGAAAAATAAGGGGAAGCAAAGGATGGGTGGGTAAAAAGGTGAAGAGAGAAGGTGGGCATCAATTGGCTTGTTAAAAGAGATTGACAAGCTAAAGGGGTGATCAGAAGAGATTGTCAAGACAAAAAGTGGTGAGGTGGTGAAGAAATAGGGGGACATAATGAAAGGGAGTTAGATGAAACTAATGTATGAATATCAAGGATTATAAGAACAAAAAGGAATAATTTAAGTAGGGATACAAAGCAAGGATACTCACATAGATGTAAAAGATAAGTGAGTACCGATATGGAAAGAATAAAAGGGGAATGCAAAGGGTAAAAGGAAAAAAGAGGGGAAGAAAAGAGGAAATTATGGAAGGCTTCTCAAAGGATAAATACCCAGGGAGAGACTAGTTGTGGAGGAAAAAATGAAGATAAAAAGGATGAAAGGATGGGGAAAAAATAAAATAGGAATAATGAAAAATGGGTATGGTGGGAAGAGTGGTAGAATGGAAGAGAGTGGTGGTACACATAAAAAAAAGTATAGCAATAGAAGAAATAGAAAGCTTTCAAGATGCACAGTAAGATGTGGAATGGGTGAGGAAAAGAGAGTGATAAGGGGGTACAACAAATATCAAGGGCGAGGGGATATGATGAGGATGGAGAATGAAGTTTAAGGGGATAAAGGGAAATGTTGGTAATAAGGTGAAAGAGATTCATAAAATGAAAAAGGTGGGTGTGGAAGTGAGTTTTGAAGTATTCACAAGGAAAGATGACAAGGAGGCTAACGAAGTAGAGTAAGAGTGGCTTTATGGGAAGTAAGAGGGGTCAATGGGGAACATTTTCAACCCTTATGTTAAAAGAGATTGATAAGCTAGAAAAGTGGTTAAAAGAGATTGACAAGCTAGATTTAGGGAGATGGTTAGGAGATAGGTAGAGAAGTGGAGGAAAATATATGAGGTGAGAAGGGAGAATAAAGTAAAGGATGTGGCTGAGCTGGCCTCAGTAGCTAAGTGTTGCCTACATAGTCTAAAAATACCTTAGGCTAATGTATTTCTCCTAATAATGGGGAAAAAACTTAAGAGGAAGTATTAAATGGTGTTAAAATATAAGGATGCTTAAGAAAGAATTCAAAGCTTCCTTGATGTAGGATGCCCGAAGCAAAAGGGCATTGTTACAAGTGGAAATGAGTGAGAGTAAAAAGGGGATGGGAATTAGTTGTTAGTGGTTGAGCTACCCCTAGAAGTGGAACAACACCTACATAGTCCATGGACATCAATCCAATGTAATTCAATAAGGTATGGGTGAGTGGTGTTCAAATTGGTTGCCCTAATTTGATGGACCACATGGGCTAGTTTGGGCTAAGGAAGAAGGTTTGGTAAAATAATAGTTTTGTGTTTTGGTGAATGTGTCACTAAAAGTGAATGGGGTATGTTGGTAAATAGTTATAATAATAATCCTACATTTAGTAGGATGAGAGATATAGATGGGCAAGGTAGGATAAATTATAAGATAACATAATGATAAGTACCACAAATGATCTTCAATAGAGTTATTCCAAAGAAGAGGTGCCTTTTTTAAGAGGTTACACCTTCTAAAATTATGCAAGGGTAGGAGAAATTATGCAAGGGTAGGAGTTTGGAGATAGTTTTTACCACTACAAGCTGATTTTTAAGAGGTGGGGGTCTATCCGAATCTACAGAGTCACTGTGGCCAAGGTTCATCGCTATTACAAGCCAATTTTTAAGGGAAGTAGTGAAGTGATGACCTATAAAGAATTTCTTTGATGATCAAGTAGATTATATAAGTAAGGAAGTTATCAGCATTGTGAGTGATAGAGGATGGACCTTTTTTGACCCAAGAGCTACATGGGTAGGCTAGACAAATGGTGTCCATGTTTGCATCCTCTATCTTAGCTCTATGGAACCAATGAATTATTAGCTCTATTAGTTTGGGCCTAACCAATAAGAATCTATGTGGCAAAGATAAGATGGTGGTTCCCTTACTATGAGGGAACATTTAGTTGGCATAAAAGAAAATACTGCCATGTTCAAGCAGACACTACCAATGGTTGGGGTCCAATGCTTAGAGCATGTGGTAATGGGAAATAATGTGAGTGTATTTTTTGTGAATTCATGGTGGCTTACCTCTGATGGAAGAGTTTCCATAGTGGAAAATATTTAGGAGTTACCACCACCAGCAATAGTGGTAGTTTCAAAGGCATGATCGTTATAGTGGCCCATGGTTAAAAGCCAATTTACATCAACTAAGGTAATAGTGATAATGGTGCTAATGACCACCAGTCCCACAAGGAGAGAAAAATGACAAAATAAGAAAATACATTAGTTGTGGATCAGATGAAAAGGTCAACAAAAAGATATCCTAATAATACATAATGGATTTATTGAGGTGACCAATTAGATCAAGGGTGATGTGTCCACATGAAAAGGTAAGTAGACATGACCATTTCAAGTGGGAGGACTATTCAAAAGAATAAATGACATTAGATGACCTTCCTTGTTATTGGAATGGTGAATCATGTTGGTGAGGAAGAATGGTTAGGTATTCTATTTAAATAATTTTTTTAAGGATGAACGCCTATCATTGAGTCATTTGGTTTTGTCGATTATAGAGAGTACAGAGAACTACACAAGGTTGATGATGACAAAAAATGGAAATAATGGTGGAGATGATCAACAACCCCTATGACTCAAAATAATCAGTATGGTAAATGTGTATATTTACCAGATACTACAACATATGATGGTGATAATGGAAGTACTATTAGATCAACAACAAGAGGAAAAACACTCATGACCTAAGCTTGATCTTGAACTCTTACCTCTGCAACAATGAATAAGGTAGGAGGTTCACTATGTAAGATTCAAGGTTGGATAACATGACCATGAGCCTATTTATACAGGGAACCCTTACTATCTAAGGGGATGTGTGTTGAGGCAACAACCAGTGGTACCTATGCAAGTAGAACAACTAGAGTAGAGGGATGTAATGGTTATGATAGGAGAGTAGGGTGAAAGACCCATAGTATAATATGATTCTTGTCCTATGGAGATGAATGTGGGAGAGGAGAATAGAGTATACCCTTTTAGTGGGTTTTGAGATAGGGAATGTTATGGATGTTAGTTCAGGGAGTAATCAAGTAAAAGGATGGTTAAACACAAATCTAGAGTCACTAAATAATTAGTCTAATGCTTATGTAAGAAAATAAAGGATGCCTATATATTAGGCAATGTGTGTGTAATCTGATGACTATGTATGTGTCATGTGACTCATTGCACCCTAAATAAAATATTACATAGTTTGTTATAAACATGTCTAAAATGTGTTGCATATCACTGGTTGAATGTTTTTAGGCTTAAGATTGTGTGGATATTTATGAATGTTATGGTTTATTTTATGATTGGTATGGTGATGGTTGTTGGAATCTTTATTAATGTAAAAAGGATGATTAAGGTTATTGCAATATTAGATGGTAAAAGGTGTGATGAAAAAATCAACCAAGCACATTAAGATGAGAAAAGGGCATGATGTTTTGTTTTTGACAAGGACTCAAAATGAACCTAAAATGGGATCATCTTAATGAATATAATCCCTTCAAACACTATGCATGAGTGTGTGTTAGTTGATAAACAAGGTTTGTTGATCACAAAGTGTCAAGTAAGCTCTAAATCCCTTAATTTATAGATAGTCTAAAAGGAAGATGGGTGATAGGTGGTGTGAAGGGTAATGGGTGATATTTATGATAACCTCATGTGAATTAGTTTACCCCTTCTATAGGTGGCCTAAGAATGGTAATAGATAAGTCCACGTCATATGCTAGATGTAGACTGGTCAATGCAGGAAGTTTATATGTGAAAGCCGATTGTGGCTTTAGATTTTTTTGTGATAGTGTGTCTTTTTCTTTATTGTTGTATATGGGAAATTGATCAATGCAAGAAGCTTCTATGAAATTGCTCTAATTTTGACAAAGTTAAATTAGCCATCCTTCAAGGGATTGGTCTAATCTTATTGGCTTTGTTTTAATGTTCTTGATAGTTGTCCTTCAAGGGAGCAATCTACCTTACATATGGAAATTTTTATTTTATTTTTGGGTAGCTATCCTTCAAGGGAGCAGTCTGCAATGCTTAAGATATTGACCTAATTAATTATTTTAAGATTAGATGTTTTTAGACATAGACCAGTCTAATTAGGTTCATAGGTTTACCTTTATGAGGGTAAAACTTTACACAAGAAGGTCAATGATATGTGAAAGGGTGTGGTTTTGAGAGACAATGACCATGGGCTTCCATCTTGTTAGAGATGAGAAGTATCCATGAGAACCATGCTATGGGTAGAGCCATGGTACCCATATTTAAGATTAGGCTATGACTATGATGATTAATCACATGGTTCTATATTATAATCAATTATCCTCAAAAATGTAGGAAGAAGGTGGGTGAAGGTTAAGATATCATAATCAAGGGATGAGCTTAAGTTAGACAAATAGGTGAGCTTGATCCTTATTTAATAGAAAAATGGATGCAAATGCAAAGAATTGATATGCTCAAGTTCCAATTTGCCTTTGAGAGAGGATAAATGATAATCTCCTGATTTACTCTTTTCCATGTTGGTCACATGTTGGTTTTCTTTTAGGATGAGATCTCTGATATTTAATTCTTGTTTTTTGAGGTGCTTGTTATAAGTGTATATGATATGCTCTTGATAAATATTGAGGTGGGTGATAGATTATAAATGATGCTCATCAAGTAGCTCAAGTTAAGTTAAATGAAGTTGATGAAAATCTTCCTCAGAAATGAGTTCCTTCAAAGATATGTGAAAAGAGAGGATTTGGACTTCAAGAGGTAAGATTGCCTCTACTCCAAAGACTAGAGAGAAAGGGGTAGTACTAGTGGAGGTTTGAATGCTAGTATGATAGGCTCATAAGGTGAATAGGATGTGCAAGTGCCAATCCTAACCTGAAGCACTAATAACATTAGTTAATATTTTGGTGAGGGTTTTATTACAGGCTTCTACTTGTCCATTTACTTGTGGTTGGTAAGGCAAGGAAAATATTAAATCAATTCCAAATATATCACATAAACCTTGGACTTTATTATTCTTAAAGGATTTTCCGTTATCAATGATGATCTTATGAGGAACACCAAAGTGGCAAATGATATAGTGGTTGATAAAGTTGAAAATCTTTTCCACTTTGGTAGAGATTAGTGGAATAGTTTCCACCCACTTGGTGAAGTATTCAGTGGTTGTGATGATGTAGTTATACCACTATGAATAATGGGGGTTAATTTCCCCAATGAGATCAAGCCCCCATTGAGAGAAAGGCCAAAATTCCTTAGATACTTGGAGGCTATTGGCTAGCACATGATGTAAATTAGCATGTTGTTGGAATTTAACACACTTTTTTACATAATCACAATAGTATTGGTTGAGGGTGGGCCAATAGTATCCATGGTAAAAGATACGTGTAGTGACTACTAGGTCGTTAAAGTGTCCCCCACATATCCCATCATGTGTTTTTTGATGGCATAGGAAGCTTCATGTCTATGTAGGAAATGACGAAGGAGACCATCAAAACCATGTTTTTAAAGGATTCCCCCTAGTATGGTTTAACAAGAGGTACTCTGAATAAAATCTCTTTGGGCATTCCTACAGATGTTGGGAGGAATAATACCTAGGTTGAGGTAGTTGAAAGTTTGGTCATACCAAATGTTGGATGGGGATTCCTCTACATTACAAATGGTAGGGAGGTTAGATTGGCCATAAGAGGGTGTGGTAAAATGATGAACAGTGACAAATATTCTGGAATTGGAAGGCTGAGAAGGGATATAAGAATCAAGGTAGGCCATTATATCCATAAATTTATTGGTAGATCAGGGAACATATTGGACTAGGTAATGTTTGAATGATTTTAAGAGTTTAACAACTAAAATTTTATATTTTAGAAAGACATCATTCTTACATTAATAGGATCCAATGACCTAGTTGACCACAAGCTAAGAATCACCAAAGACATGGATTGTCTTACTTCCCAAGCTTAGAGCAGTTTGGAGACCTATCATTAAGGCTTCATACTCAGCCATATTATTGGTGCCTTCAAAGTCAAGTTTGAAGGAGAGAGGAAGGGGTTCACCATCGAGAGGAATGAGAATAACTCTAGTACCCCCTTCTTATTAGCATTTTGAGTCATAAAATAATATGGTCATTTAGTAGGTTATGTCATATTCTTGAAAAAGAGTCACAATAGAATCATTTAGAAAGGCAAGTGAAGGTGGTTGGTTATTTTCTAAAGGAGCTTTGACCAATTGATCGATAATGACCTAACCTTTAATCAACTTTTATTGGAGGATTTCAAAGTCAAATTCAACTAGGAACATGAGCCACTTAGCTATATGCTAATTTTGGTATGGTTTAGAGTGCATTTATTTGATTGGGTCAGTATTAGTGCTAACATAGGTTTTATAGTTAAGAAGGTAATGGTAGAGTTTGGTGGCCATGAAGGTCAATGCTAAGCAGAGTTTCTTGGTGTGTGTATATTAAGTCTCATATTCTACAAGTGTATGAATAATATAGTATATGGCTTTTTCTTTGTGTTTTTCATCTCAATGAGCCAACATTGCCCTTAGAGAATGGTCAGTGGTAGAGATATATGGGTAAAAGGGGTGGTCATATTTAAGAGAGGTGAGGATAGGTGGTGACAAAAGGTATTGTTTGAGAAAATTAAAGGCCTTTTGAAAATCACTAATCCATTTAAAAGAGACATCCTTCTTTAGAAGGTGATGTAAAGGTTGGCACTGGTTTGAAAGTTGAGAAAAGAAATGGCAAATGGATTGAAGTTTTCCCTAAAGGCTATGAAGATACTTAAGGTTGGTTGGGGGAGGCATGTCCAAAATTTATCTAACTTTAGCAAGGTTTACTTTGATTCCATGAATAAAGATGATAAAGCCAAGAATATTCTTGAAAGGACCCCAAAAATGCATTTCTTGGGATTAATTAGAACATGATAATGGATGAGGTGCTCAAATATGATTGTAATAATAGTCAAGTGATCTATTTGGAGTTTGGATTTCTCAAGAAGGTCATCCACATAGTATTATATAATTTTATGGATGATATCATGGAATATATAAGTCATGACACATTGGTAGGTTATACTAGCATTTTTTAACCCAAAATGCATGAATCTATAGCAAAAGGTCCCCCAAGGGGTGGTAAAGGTAGTTTTATGCTGATATTTAGGAGCAATAAAGATATGATTATAACTTGAAAACCCATCCATGAGAGATAACATCTCATGGTCAATTGTAATATCAACAAGCTAGTCAATGTTAGATAGAGGAAATTCATCCTTGGGGTAGGTGAGGTTAAGATCATGAAAGTCCACACAAATATGAAGACCCCTAGTGGACTTGGTGATAGGGATGATATTTGAGACCTATTGAGGGTAGTCAATGGGTTGAATGATGTTTATAGATAGGAGACACTGAATCTCCTCTTTGATGAGAAGGGCTATGCAAGGGTGCATGTGTTGAATCCTCTATCTAACAAGCTTGGCATCATGGTGAGTGACTATGTTATGGGTAGAAATGATAGGGTCAATTCTAGGCATATCATTATAATACCAAATTAATGTTATGTTATGATCTTAGAGGAAAGAGGAGAAATCTTTAATTTCCTCATTATTCAATGATTGGCCCAATTTGACAATGCAGGGATTATCCAAAAGTCCTAAGTTAATATCAATGATAGACTCATTCAACATAGATGAGGCTTCAAGAGGAAGGGATTTATGGATAGAAGAATCCCTTACACTGAGGTAGGTGAGAATGGAATCATCATCTTGATGTTGGATGGTGTTGATGGTGGGAGAATCATTCTCTACTATTTTAAAATGTAAGAGTGGAAGGAGTTTAGTTTGGCCACTCTTTTGGCAGATGAGAGGGCCCAAACTTATAGTATTGATCCAAAAAAAAGTTAAGAGGGATAATATCAAGGTCTTTAGGTGGAGAAAGTAGTTGGATTGGTAAGGATGAGATATATTCTTCTATGGTGTAAATGGTTTTGGGTGAATTGGTGGATTCTTAAGCTGGTTCATACCCAAGGCCAAATGACTCATGAGGTTACAAAGTTTTGAGATGGGTTAACTCATGAGACCCTTGTTCATAAAAACTAAGGCCAAATCCTTTCTAAGTACATCTATGAAGATACAACTTAGCAAACTTTAGTTTGATAAGATAGGAAAGTTAGAGGTAAATGGTTAGATGGATGATGTAGTGGTAGGGGATGGAAGTGGCCAATTAAGTCCCCCATAAATAAAATTAGTTTGATGGTTGGGGAGACCAATAGGGATGATGGTTCCAATGTTAGGGTCATAATAAGGGTCATGTCTAAGATTCTCATATTTTTTGGGGGTAAAGAGGGCATCTAAAGCTAAGAGTCTATATTCCCCAAAAGAAAGATGTTGAAATGTGGTTGTCACAGGGTCTTTTATAGGAATCTAGGAAGAGGGGATAAATGAGCTAGTAGAAGCTTCATCAACATTAGGTATGGAAATGATATGGGTTTTATCTAGTGAGGTTGTGTTATTGGTAGATGGTTATGTAGTGGATAAAGGAGGAAGAAGGACATCATTGGGTTGATTAAATAGTCACAACTTGCCCTTCATGTTAAAAATTAACACATTGATGTAGGGTGGAAGGGACACAACCCATGGCATGAATCTAAGGGTGTTCGAGTAAAATTTTTTATTAAAACTCTCCTTATAAAAAATAATAGAGTTTGAGAATAGTATGAGGCCCTATGCAGATGTGGAGGACAAATGTGCCCAAAGTGGTAGCCATAGTATCATTGAAAGAATGAAGGACCGCTGATCTTTTAGACATGATGTTTTTAGGTAACTACAGTTGGTCATAAGCATGGGAGGAGATAATATTGATGAAAGCACCCCCATCAATCATCATCTTTTTGATGTGAGTTTGATTAATGTATGTTACAATGAAGAGGGGAAGATCAAGGTCTTTTGAAAGAACAGAAGGTAATTCTAAATTCTTGAAGGTGACAAGGTTGGAAGTATAAAGGGTACCAACAAAAGTGGTTAGAGGTTGAGGATCATTAGGTTGGACCTCGATGTATTGTAGAGCCTATATGATTACTTGATGGTGATGGGGAGAGGTAGAGATTAACTCATACAATCTCATATTTTTTGGAGTTTGGTGAAGTTGGCTGGGGATAGCTTTTTAGATGGATATTGCATATGGGTTAGGGTATGGAGGGTTAGATTGGGAGGCACCTAAGATAGACAATTTGGGTTTATTTTAAGATGGATAAGGTTGGGTATTATTTTCTTGAGAGTTTGGAGAGGTGTAAGTTCAAGGATTAGATACCTTAGTCTTCCGTTTGTCCTTTTATTGGGTCTGAGATCAGGTAATCATATGAATAGTGTGTATAAGGGGGTTCTCTAGATTGGATGGTTAATTCAATTCCTCCTCTTCACTTTTGGGTGATATCAAAGATTAGATGGGTTCAGTTGGTGGTTGGATTGGCAATGGGGATGAAGGAGGTTTGTCTAATAATAGGTCATCATTTTCATACAAGTTATGAATAAGCACTTGGAGAGCTTTATAGTTCTTGATGTCATGTCTTAGTTCCCTATGATATGCACATATCAAGTTCTCATTAAACTAAGAGGGTTTGGTACATGAAGGGTAAAAGGGTTTGATGGGTGGTAAGCTCAAGGAAGAAGTTTATAACAACTATTGGAGAATGTTTAAGTAATATTCGGCTAAAGGTGGTAGATGTTTAGTGGTTTTTGCTTTAGGTGTTGATGTGGGAGGTTGTGTGGATGTAAGTTTGGTGGTAGGTGTCTTGGATAATGTGGTATGCTTGGTTGATAGTTTTGGTTTAGGCACAATGGTTGATAGGCTGTTGGTAGAGGAGGGTAAGGTAGCTAACTTAGGAATTGTTGGTGTAGTAGGGAAAGGTATTTTAGAAAGCAAGTATGAAGTTGTGACCAATAAAGGTGGTGGGGTTTTGATAAAATGATGGACTTTAAGGTAGAGGGATTGGGACCCATAATGGAAGGCAAGGTTGAGGGAGGTAAAATTTGGGGTTTTGGGCCCTTTGATGATTTTACCTCTTTTGTTTTTTTAGTTGTTAGTTTGGTAGGGGGTTTGGTCACTTTAGTTGTCTTAGTGGGTTTAAGTGTTTGAGGATCAATCAATTTGGAAGAGGTTTTGGTTGGTTAGGTGGAGGTTTTAGTTGGTTTAGAAAGGATATGTTTGTCTATCCAAGAAGGGGTTAGAAGTTCTATTTTGGTTCCCTTACCTTTATCTTGACCTTTGATAGAAGGTTTTATAATTAGAGGTCGGGTGGATGGAGTCATCTTCTCTTGTGATATAGCTTCCAAAGAGGGGGTGGATGGTTCTATGATAGGGGAGGTAGGTGTGGTATCCTTTGATGGAGGTATGTATATGGTTCTTAGTTTGTTGGGGTGTCCAAAAAAATAGAAGGTAGTCTTTTTTCTTCCATTAGGGGAATGGGAAAAAGAGTGGTTGAGATAACATTTCCTTCACCAATGGGTTAAGTAGTAACCATATTAATAGTATGTGTCTCATGAGATGATTCAAGTTTATTTTCATGATGAGGGGTAGAAGGAGCATGATTAGAAAAAGGTTTACAGAATATGTTGAGGGCTTGGTTCAATGTTGCATTAAGATTGTCCAATATGAGATCCCCCTTGTCAATGAGGGATTGAACAAGGTATTTAAAGGTATTTCACCTATTGATGTCATGTCTTATGACTTGGTGAAAAGTGCAATGGTCATTCTCATTATACCAACTAGGCATGGGGCAAGAAGCATCAAACTATTGAGGTAGTTTAATTGGTGGAAGTTAGAAGATATTGGCTTTTCATAACTTTTCCAAAATAGAAGGATAAGGATTCCCAAGTGGAGTTAATGGCTTATGGTTATTCCAATTTTGGTTCCTTTGGTTTCAATTTGGATAGTTGAAGTGGTCAGAGGTTTGGTTCCTTGGGTTTTGTTGGTTAGTAGATGATGGAGGTGTGGCTTTGAGGACAATAACATTGGTAGTGGCTTTGCTCTTGGAATTAGTATTGGTTGACTTATTTAGTTTAGAAGAAGAGGGATCACTGGGTTCATAAGGTGGGTTCTTGTTCTTCAACTTTAATCTTCCCTCATTGATGGCTCTATTCTCTAGTTTGTGAGCCATGGTAAAAGCTTCATCGAATGTCTAAAAGTTTTGGACATGAAATGTGGATGAAATGTGTTTTTCACATGCCTAGGTGAAGAGATCTATAATCTCAAGTTGAGTCAATGAAAAATATGTGATCTAATAATTTGACTCAAGAGAGGATGGTTAATATGGTGTTAGTTCCAAAATGAAAACAAAATAAAAGAAACACACTAACTAGCATAACATCTCTAGGCCTAGACACGAGGGAGAGCTTAGTTAACAAACATGAGTAAAACACACAACTCAAATTCAAAATAAATCCTCTTTTACTTTCCTTGGATGCTCCAAAATGCTTGTTGTAGTGACTCTCTCAGCTTGTACTCATGAAGTCTTTGGCAATGGAAGCTTGGCTACCTCCATCTCTCCTTGGCACCTTTGGATTGTGGCTTGGCTTGGATTAGAATAAATTTGGCATGGTAACAATAATTGAAATGGATTTTCAAATCATTTTTGAATTATAAATTTTCACCAAAATAGCTTAGAAATGATGTTCATGGCCTCTCTATTTATATATTTTTTAGAATGTCTAGAATCAACCTAAACCATCCATCCTGACATTGAGATGTGTGGTTGAGGATTAATTCAATTTTTGGAATTAATTTTATAATTATCCTCATCATGATATTGGAATAATGGGAAATTAACAGGCATGGATGGCATCATATAAGGCATTGATGAGGCATGGAGGGCATGAATCCTAATATTTGTGGCATTTATGCCCTAGGGATGTCTTCCCAAGAAATGAGATCATCTGATGATGCAGATATTCAATATTCATTTATAAAAAAAGTATTCAATAAGTTTCCATGGAATTATTAATTAGATCTTAAGCATGATTAAGCACTTTGTGTACAAATTACTCAAATTGATCAAAATGCCTTGTTATTGGTCCAAAATTTGACTAGATTAGAATTAGAAGTCACTATCAGATGAGTTAGATCCATTATCCCATTTAGGATTTTACTAAAAATAAATAATAAATTCATACATGTCTTGTGAATAATATTTGATATGAAAGATCAATCCAGAGCACCTAGGTACAAAATTGGCATTTTGACTCGAAATGATCTGATCAAAGTTAGCTAGCCCATAAATTGCATTGCCCCATTTAGGGATACCCTAGCTAAAATTATAACTTGAATATGTCAGTTTCACATTATTTAATACATTTTAGTAAGTTTTGGCCAAATTATGCATTTTGGGTGGAAATTAGCCAAACGCTTGATTGGAGGTTATCAATGGCCATATTTAGGTGTCTACAGTTTGCCCCTATTTGGGAACGCATTGAAAGCTATAATCATAATAATGAATTCTCAAAGAATGAAAAGGTCTTGTATGCTTACAATTGAAATGATGATAAACTAACTATTTGATGCCCCCTCAAGGGAGCAATTGGCACAAGTAGGTCAGCAAATAATCCCTCAAAAAGAAAGAAGTGAAATGAGGAGACCAAAGAAAGGAAAGATGATGGGGTGAAAACACAATGATACTAAAAAATTAGTCAAAATCACTGAGAAGGCAAGTGGGATGGTGTATAATGGTTTTCTCAAAGGTATTTATAAGCATTGTACCCTGATAGTGGTAGCATGGTATGATAACACAATGATTTGCCCAAAGGTGGTTATAATCATTAAAAAGATGGCATTGCCCTAGTTAGGATAGAAAAATAAGATAATAATGTGCCTTTATATGGGTAGAAGAATTAAAGTAATGACAACAC
This sequence comes from Torreya grandis, assembly GCA_037957365.1. NCBI lineage: Eukaryota > Viridiplantae > Streptophyta > Pinopsida > Cupressales > Taxaceae > Torreya > Torreya grandis. The sequence continues at coordinate 47,990 of JARHVA010010910.1, read as the reverse complement.
AATGATTTGCCCAAAGGTGGTTATAATCATTGAGAAATGTAGGTGGAATGGTGTGCAATGATTTTCTCATAGGTGATTATAACCACTAGACCCCAATTCTAAAAAACATGATAAAATGGCTAAGGATGATCATAACTTAACATAGAGGGTAATGATGAATTAGAACAACGTACTAGTAGGGAGATGCATGTTTGAACTAATAAAGGTTAAAATTCTTTTGTGGTTAATTACTCTATTTGGGATATGATTAGGATTGAATAAAGATGTTAGTGCCAAGGAGATGTTGATGCTACCATTGATTAATAGACTTCTTAAAGCTGAGGTTTGTTGTATCATGTGTCAGTAGGCATCATGGTATAACATCATGAGGACTTGGCTGAAATATGCATGAGGATTGACTCATATCATCTAATAATCAATAGAAAATAATGCACCAATGATAGAAACGATGATGACAATGTTAACATATGAATATAGATAGATTTGAGTATAAGTGTGGGAAATGAATCACCCAATGAACACACATAAACTAAATCAAGGCAGCAGTGTTGAAAGTAAACAAATAGGTAGACAAACAAATAAAATAAGCAAAAAAAAACAAACAAACTACACCATAAAAACTATACGAACATTTTCCCTATAAAATAGGTGACAACTTAACAAATGAAAAAAATGGGGGAATAAAATAAAAGTAAGGGGGTGGCCAAGTTGTCTCTATATGCACTAGACAAGTGGACACTGCCTACATAGTTCCATGGATGTAATATCTAATAAAAAACTTTAGGCTAAATGTAGTTCTCCTAAAGAATGGAAAGAATGTGATAACTAAGGAAAACAAATAGAATGGATGTGAATTAAGAATAGGAATGGTCTTGAAAAATTGCAAGTGTGTGAGAGAAAAAATCCAAAAAGGATGGGGAAACTAAATGATAATTGATTTGCTTGTAACCTAGTAAGGGTTCCTAGAATCCTTGAGGCAAAAAAGTGGTCAATGTTTTTATTCTTTTTTAATGATTTTATAAATGTTTTTGGAATTTTAGAAGTATCTCAACTTGATCAATAATGATGAGACACCAAATGGTTCAAGCTCATAAAATGGTGAGAGCGTTCAAACTTAGGTTACTCACAAAATAGCGAGAGCGTGGCTTAAGTTACTCACAAAATGGTGAAAGCGTATCTTAGGTTACTCATAAAATGGTGAGAACTAGTGGAAAGGGTGACTAAGCTAACCTCAATAAGTATTGATCATTTCCTATATAGTTTAAAAGTAGGACCTTGAGTCATTTTAGTTCCACCCTTATAGCAGAGGAATTTGACTAGTGTAGCAGTCAATTCAAACAAAGTAGGCATAGTTGGTAAGAAAGCATAGTATGACATAGGAAGTGGCAAGTTGGTACTAAAAAGCTTAATGTTTCCCCTAGTTTTCCCATAGGTGGTTATAACTAGGACATAATGGCATAGATAAATGGTATTAATTTTCCCAAAGGTGTTTATAATTAGTATCAAGATCGGTGGTAATAAAGGCATAATAAATGAAAGATGCAACTACCAAAACTTCTATCACACTGTCCCAAAATATGATCTCTATTTGAAGTACTTGAACCAATTAATGAAACTGATTAGATACCTCAATGTTGAAACTACGTAATAAATGTAAAAAAACAAGGTCAAACAAGATAGGCTTTAGAACACACTAGGTTGATAGAATAGAATCGAAAAGTGGATACAGTGAAGAGAAGAGATAAGGATGGTATCTATACAAAGAAGATTAGTGATAAAATGGCATAACTGAAATGTTCCTTATAGATAATACACCTTAGCACTCAAGCATAGTATCGCTTGAGATGAATAATATTCATCAGCTTAGGAGGTTCATCTTCATCTAGTGTGGCAAGCCTGTATGCTCTTGATCTATAATCTACAGTAATGATGAAAGGCCCTATCTAGTTTGGTTTGAATTTCTCTTTATGATTTTTCTCAACCATGGTATTTGTTTGGTTTTATTTAAGAAAAAGATCACCAAGTTCAAATGTTTTATACTTAACACGTCAATCATAGTGGCCTTTGAGTCAGTTCTGATATGCTTGAAGATTGTTAAGCATGGCTATATGTTTCTCATCAAGTAGGTCTACCTCTTGCAGGTGAGCTACTCAATAGTCATGATCATCTAGGACATGCTTAAAAGAGATACATAATGAAGGAAATTCAACCTTAATGGGAAGGATGGATTTAGTACCATACACAAGTGAGTATGGAGCGGATTCTAGGGGAGTATAATGATTGGTATGGTATACCCAAAGGGTAGGGAATATCTACAAGTGTCAATCATGACCAACATCATTGACAATATTTTTAATAATATTGATAATGGTTTTGTTGGATGCCTAATCTTGGCCATTACCTTGAGGGTAATATGTTATAGAAAAAATTTGTGTGATGTTATATCCAATACATAACTGGTCTACATCTTTGTTCTTGAATGATCCTCCATTATCAGATATGATGTCAGAGGGGATACCATAGAGGCATATGAGATGGTTGAAAATGAATTTAGAAATGTAATTTCTAGTCACGTAAGTGAGGGTTATAGCTTCAACCCACTTAGTGAAATATTTGGTGGTGATAAGGATATGTTTATGGCCATCAGATGAAGTCAGGTTAATCTTCCCAATGAGGTCAAGTCCCTAGGTAGAAAATGGCCATGGTGTCAACATCAGTTTCAGAGTTTTTGCTAGGGAATGAATCAGATTAGCATACCATTGACATTTGTCACACTTTTTTACATATGCATTAGCATATGCATCCATTGTGGGCCAATAATAACTAGTATGCAAGAGATTTTTGGACAAGACTACCCTACTATAATGAGTGCCACATACTCCTTCCTGAACTTCTCTTAATGTTAGTGTAGACTCTATCGAAGTTAAATAATGAAGTAGAGTTCCATCAAAACTATGATGGTAAAGGGTGGATCCAACTAAAGTATAATGAGTGGAATGATGAATGAAGGCTTTGGTTTGTTTTTGAGATAGGTTAGTGTAGACACCGCAAACGTGTCTGCACCTTGGTTCTCCCCCTTGGTCCTTTCCCCCTCCTAGTCCTCCTTGGTCCCTAACCCACCTAGGTCTTATTAATTAGGAATTAACATCTTTTAATTAATTGAGGCCCCCTTTCCACCCTACCCTTGCCTCCTTGGATCCTCCCTTGAATCCCTCCACCTTCCCCTAGCATTTATTAGCCCAAATCTCACCATTATATCCCCCCTCGTCCATTTTGGCAACCTTGCGACCGTTCTGCCCATGACCCCTCGCTCGACGGCGTGCAAGAATGGGCAGAGGCTATTTTTAGCCTCTGTGCCCATCCTGCGACCGCCGACGTCGGTGACCCTTCGGCCGACGTCGGTGAAACTGCCGGCGTCGGTAGCCTTCATTATCCCCTTCTGCGTCCGTTGCACCCCCTGGACTCTTGAGCTCGCAAACAACTCCTCTCGGTGCTTTGACTCTCATTTCTCTTCTGTCTTAACCTCATGCAGCAGCAGCAACAGGTGAAGCAGGCCTTGGATCAGTATCTCCTCCTTGCAGCAAACTCTCCAGTGGCTCCAGCACCATCTCCATCTTCTTCTTTCAGCAGGCTAAAGGTAAGCTAGTCTGGTTTTTTATTTAATTTTCTTTAGCTTAATCATCTGTTTTCTGTTGTCCTCTGTGTCTTTCCCTTTGTCCCTTCCCCTGAGAGGCTGCAAAGCCTTCTCAGGCCCCTTCCTCTGTGTATCCTTCTCTTCCCCTTCCTCTTTGTCTCTTCCTTCCCCTGTATCTCTGCCTGAGACCATCCACAGACCCGTCCATCAGACCCAGACCCGTCTATCAACGTCCAACCCGTCCACGGACAGACCACAGACCAAGACTCAGATCAGACCCTGCTCAAACCCGACCACAGGCCACAACCCCGACCGACGCCGGTCACAACCCCAACCGACGTCGGCAGGATAGCCGACGACGGCAGGTCAGATAACCGACGCCGGCAACATTACCGACCTCGGCGACTGTCTTCAGCCTACTCCTTCATTCAGGTAATCATTTTGTTTTCTTCTTTCATTTTTAATCTTTTTATCATTTCTGTATTCTGTCATTCTGTCTTTTATCAGTCACTTATTTTATCAAAACAGTGGGTTGACCTCCCTTAAGGAAGTTTTTACACTTCTGGGAACAAGCCTTTGCTTGGCAACCCACTGCCTATCTGTCTAACGTTTTTCTTGTCCTAGTTTCCCTTTTTCTTGCAGGTGTCATTCCTCCACAGCCAAAGAGGAGTGCCCACGAACGTCTGGATTTACGGTACGCAATCTTATGTCCAGGTACTTCCAAGCCTTGTCCTTTACTTTCTTCTAGTTTCTTTCTTTATAGTCTGAAAAGCAAATTTGAGGTAGAAACATCTCTGGCACGCCCGGTGGGACCCTAGGTTCCTCCTGGGTTCCTTTCTTTTTCATTCATTTAGGTGCATTTAGGCTCCTTCCTTCTTGTCTCTTTCTTCTATCTCCAAATGTCACTATAAGCAGGTCTAAAACGAACCTTTCTTCCTTGCATTCTAGACTAGTCTTAATCTCATACTCTCATCCCTTTCTCCTTCTTGTCTTCATAACAATATCACATTTCGACTTGGGCTTAAAACATATTGCACTTTCATCTCTGCTTATCCTTGCATTAGTCCACATCTAGTAACTTAGGCGCATATTGAATAAACCGTAGACACTTTATGTTACACTACCTAATCACATGCACAAAACGAACATAAAACATACCTGAGACAAGGCCCGACTGGGAATTCATCCCCCAGCGGATACCTTACCCGTCCCGGTGACCCCACTTGGATTTCATCACCAAGGGGGAAGCCCACTCTGTTCTCTGGCGGAGTCTAAACTCTAGGCGAGGTATATCTTGGCTAAGCGAGACCAGCTAACCACTGGAATCGTGAAGTGAGGGGAGCTTGCTCCTTAGCACCAGGCCACGTACCAGACCCTAACACAGATCTTTGAGCACCTAAAACAACACCTGAAACCATCCTTAGACCACCTTCTTCTAGGACCCATTTTTCAGCCAATCTCCCCAAACATTCATCTAAGGCATAAGCCACAAGTTTTTAAGGTTAATTTCTAGGATTTATCACTTAGGCTTGTCTGTCTTCTTCTGTTTTCCTCCTCTCATCTGTTTGTTTGAGTGTGTGAGGACGTTTTCTTCTTTGTTTTTCCAAGAACCTTTTGGCTCTCTGGAAAACACAGTCACCGACATCGGTTCTGCCACCGACGTCGGCTTCCCCTGTCACCAGCATCGGTTCTGATACCGTACCGACATCGGCTTCATCTGTTACCGGCATCGGTTATCTGACCGACATCGGCCCTCTTTCCTACCGACATTGGTTTTTAAACCGACGTCGGTCTCTGTCACTGTCCTTTTTTTCCAAAACCAGCAACCTAAAACCTGTCCTTTCTCTGTCAAGACTTCATCCTGGTCTTCTGAAACTGAGCAACACAGTTCCTGAGACCCGAACCTTCTTTGCCTTGCATGGTTTGCACTCGTAGCCAAGCCAAGGCCCTTGTCGACCACGCCTGCCGTCAACCACTTCCGTCCACCCCATCCGTGACCAAGCCTACAATGGAGTTCAACTCGGAGACCGAAAGAACTCCTGTCCGTCCGACCCCGCCGCAGACTCCCATTGTCCAAGAAGGGGACCAAGACTTCGAGCGATTCTTGGACCTCAATGTCAAGGCTTTGCAACATTATCTCGCGCATAGCCGAACGCGGGACTCCTTGGGCAATCCAATCTACGGAATGCCAACCTCCCTTGTCACGACTACAGCTGTATCAACAACATCCATAGTTCAACCTTCGGACACTCAAGCCATCGCTTTGACCACTGACCAGACTTTGACCAATCCTCCAGGTGTGGCCTCTCCCTCTATCATTGGGCCCACTTTCATCGGGGTTCCGGCCCCTTGTCAACCTCAACCCGCTCAACCTCTGTCCACTCCATTTCAAAACCTTGTCGTCTCTATTCCGCCTACCCTGGCCCCTATCAATACCAGGGTGGCTTCTTATCCCTTGGCCCCCGTTACCACAGTTCAACCTCTCGTGGCAACAACGGGCCCGGCTATGTCTTCTAACCAACCACCTTTAGCCTTCACTTCTGCCCCTGCGATTAGTCATCCGTATATTATACAACCGACTATGTCGTACGCCTCCTCTAACCTCTTCCAAGCGCCCTACAACCTAGGGGGCGCGCAACCCGTCAATCCGTCGGCAGACATCATCAAGATGCTGATGGATAAGATGACCAGTCTTGAGACCTCTGTTTCTGGCTCGCGCAACACTCTTTCATATGAACAGATCTGCAACGAGCCCATCCATCCTTCTGTCCCAATCAGACCATATCCTAGCTAGTGGGAGCTTCCGAAGTTTTCTCGTTTTCAAAACAAGGAAGACCCACAACAACATTTGCAGGCATTCAGACACGCTTGCTACCTCATTGGCCATGACGATGCGTTACTTTTATGCACGTTTCCTATGTCTCTCTCGGGTGCTGCACTTGACTGGTACAGCTCCCTTCCTAGTCATTCTCTCTTCTCATTCACGCAACTGGCTCAGCTATTCCTCGATCACTTTTCTATCAACATAACCAAGAAAGTCTCAATCACGGACCTCTATTCTATTCGGCAATTCGAGGACGAGTCCATAGCCGACTTCGTGGCTCGATGGAGAGGCCTTATCAACCAACTCTCCTTTTCCTTGCCCCAGGCTGAGCTTATTGAACTCTTTTCTCAAGCCTGTGCCCGACATATCTCTTCCACTCTGAGGGTTCAAACCTTCCGCACTTTTGACGAGGCCTTCACGATGGCCCGCAAACTTGAGTTGCGTGCCATCGAGGAGAACAAAGTCAAACTGCGGAGTAAGAATCCCAGCTCTAAGACCAATGACTCTTCTTCTGCCAAGCCATCATCATCCAATTCTAAATCCAAGGCTTTAGCTAATGCCATGGTTGTCAGACCTTCATCTTCTTCGTCCAATCAGCCTGAGCCCTCCACGTCTCATAGCGCTACTCGGCAATTCCAGCAAAGATACTTGCAGCGACGATATACTCCCCTTGGAGAATCATATGTGTCTGTGCTAGAAAAGCTTCTTAAACAGGGAATCCTCAATCTCCCTCAAGCCTGACCTCCTCTGCAATTCGATCCCTCACACGCCATCCCCGCGTGGTATAGGGAGCAAGACTTCTGCAGCTTTCACCGTGTTAAGGGCCATGACACGGAGAACTGCAAGACCTTTAAGAACATAATACAAGACATGCTTGAGAAGGGGGATCTCATCTTAGACAATCCTAATGCACCCCCTAATCAGGCCATTGACATCTTCAAACAACCTTTCCCCAATCATCCGCCAGCTCAGAACCATGTCCAGACCTTAATTGATGACAATCATGAGCACAATATTCGGACAGTCAATACGGTCTCTCCTTTCGTCCCCAATCAGCCTCTTGAGGTTAGTCCATCCATCAGTCCGTCACATGTGGACGAGCCTCTCTCCCCGGCTAGTTCTCCACTGACCTCTCTCATCTTGGAGGACGCTTCGCCCTTATCAGTACCTTCAGTCTCGCCATCCTCCTTTCTGCAGCCTTTTGAGGACCTGACCCTTCCTACTCCTCAGCCGCAAGTGGAGGGCACTGTCATCCCTGCCCTTTACCCGCTGGAGGAGCCTCGCTCCCCGGTTTCTTCTCCACCCAGGGAAGAACCTTTCTCGCCTTCATCTTCATCTGTCATGACTTCACCACATCATGTGTCCAAGACCACTACTCCCATCTCGTCTTCAATCTCGCAACCATCAACATCTTCCTCTCAGCCATTTTCCCGGTTAGTGGAGAAGATTGAACTTCTCCCTTCGAGGAAAGTGACGCCTCAGGTGTTGTGGGAGCGACTTACAGCCCTTCAACATACCCGCGCCCTCTCATCACATGCCGCTAATCCTCCTAAGGCAGAATCTCATCAGACTCTTGACAAAGACCAGACTCTTAAACCTCAACCAAACCCGTCCAAACCGAAGCCTGCATCTATCTCGTCCAAACCCATCAAGTCATTTGGCGTTCATCCTATCTCCTCCCTCACTCACCCGCAAGTGAAGGTGGACTTAGGCCAGACCTCGACCAGTAGCAGTCTTCCGACCAAGGCAAACAAGACTGCCAGACCGCAGAAACGAACGCCTCCTTCTCCATCACCATTGCCATCCATTTTGGGCCCCCATCCTTCAACCTTGGCTAGCATCCTTCCCACTCCGACCTTCAATCAAAACTCATTGCCTCCTTTGCTTCCTCTGCCTACCTCTAGTCATCCCTCTCCTAAAAAGGCGATATCAATCGTCAAGAAAGAGCCGTCTCCATCTGTCACCGCGCCATCAACCCATAAGGTGGTACGGAAACCTCTTCTAACCTCACCTAAGCAAAAGTCACCGACCTCGCGCATATCAAATAGCACAGACCCTCTATTGGGCTCATACTCGTCGATATTGCGCCGACTACTCCAGACTTCTGACATAACCCTTCCGCCCATCAAGCCTTTCCAACCTCTCGGGTCCAAGCCCTCCTGGTTCAACGATACTAAAATTTGTTTATATCATCGTACACCAGGACACGACACTGAGACTTGCTGTGCCCTCAAGGCTGTCATTCGCCGCCACATGGAGAAAGACACTCTTCTCCTTGAGGACACTCTTGACCAGACCCCGACTCCTTCCTGTCCAGCTTCTTCAAACACGTCAACATCTCACCGGCAAGACATGACCCCTTCTTCGCCTCCCATTTTCGAAATCAATGCTGTCCGTATAACCACTAGATCGCAAAAGGACAAGGCCAAGGAAAAAACTGCCATTCCTTGGACCTATCCCTTCGTCCAGCCACCCCTTTGTGCCCAAGCCTAAAATCTCTATCCTTGGCGCGTCCCAACCTTCTTCGTCTTCCTCTTCCAGGCCAATCCATGACTCCATGTTGAAGCAACTTCACCAGACACCTGTGAAGATGTCTCTTTACGACCTTATCCAAACCTCACCTCAGCACCGTCAAGCCCTTATCCAAGCCTTGCAGGCAGCGGAGGTCCGACCCGAGGACCCCCAACCACTCACTGCCCTCGTCCATTCCTTGTCTCCTGTCGCTTCCATCACCTTCAGCGATTCTGAGATTCCTGCATCTAACACAGAAGATCAGGATGCCGCCCTCTTCATCACTACCTATGTTGATCGGACACGCATTAAACGCGTTATGATCGACGGCGGCGCTAGCATCAACATAATCTCTACCCACGCCTTTGATCAGCTGGCTCTTCCTCAGAACTGCGTCTCTAAAACTGACGCTATCTTACGCTCTTTCAACGACACCACAGCCACGACCATTGGCACAGTCATCCTCCACATTCGCGTAGGCCCACGCACAGTCCCGGAGCTCTTCTATATCATCGAAGGAGAGTTTCAATATAACCTTCTACTGGGCCGACCTTGGATCCGTGCCATGGCCTGTATACCCTCCACCCTGCACCATTGTGTGAAGTTCGAGCATGACGGGCAAGTCCACACCATTCCCGCTGACCCTTCACCCTTCAAGACTTGCAACACCACCTATCGTCCTAACGACGTCCTCATTCCCATCAAGCCGTCCACTCCGGCACCGCCTCCATCTGCGGAAGCTTCGACTAGTTCGCAATCGGCGGTTGCCCTCACCCCTCCTCTTCAAGCGCCGACCAAAGACCCCATGGAAGACATCTTCCAACGACTATCGCTTGGGGAATATCGCTTGTTGACCCTCGACATGTTCCAAACTCCGCAAGAGTATGGACGCCTTCACCTTAGTCCTAATTACGACCCTCGGATCGGGACGGTCATGCCTTATGGTCCTCCTCACTTCCGAACCAACTTTGTCTATGGGGGCTTAATCAAGCTCCTACCTACGGCACTTCCCTCTCTTCACCCCAACCTTTCACATCTGATTTCTCATTTCTTGGCAACCCTGCCTTTGCACACACTTACCTTCACAGGTGTGCATGGAAGGGTTTTGGTTTCGGACGTTATGAGCAGGGCTCCCATCAGCCCATCGAGCCGCTCAGTGATCACGATGCCAAGAAACACTATGGCCTGGGATATCATGACCCCACTCAGGCTCCTTCCGACCTTTGTCCCGAACCAACCACTGACCAATCTCTTCCAGACTCGCCCATTTCTCCTTCATCACCTACGGAGTCGGTGGCTTCCATCCCTCCTAGTTTTTTTTTTTCCATAAACACCATCCACCTGGAACCCTTGACTTATCAGCTCAACGGGATGCCCAGGTCTCTCCCTCTCATCTTTCCTAGCATGGTAGAGGATGAGTCGGCAACCATTCACACTGTCCACTGCGTTGACGATGACGCCATCCTTTCCTACATGGGTGCCGATGACTCTTTCGTCCAGCGTTTCCTCCCTTCTGAGACCCAGGTTATGTTAAATGAATCCACCATTGACATTAACCTCCCTTCTTCTTCCGATGTTCCTCACATCTTAAAGATTGGCCAATCTTTAGACGCTCAGGAGCAGCTTGACTATGCCCGATTCCTTTCCAACCATAGCAAGGCCTTTGCCTGGACTTACAGCGACATGCCTGGCATCGACCCTACCATTGCTACCCATAACATTGTCACCAAACCAGAGGCTAAGCCTGTTAGGCAGAAGCTTTGAAAGATGCATCCTCGCGTTGCGCTTCTTGTCAAAGAGGAGCTTCAGCGCCTTCTTTCTGTCTCCTTCATCCAACCCATCGATTATCCACAGTGGGTCTCTAACATCGTCCCAGTTACTAAAGCAACTGGGGGGATTCGGATCTGCATGGACTATCGCGACCTTAACCTAGCCTGTCCTAAAGATGACTTTCCTCTTCCTAACATTGACCAGCTTGTTGATCTTACGGCCGGCCATGAGATGCTATCTCTTATGGACGGGTTTTCAGGGTACAATCAAATCCTGATCGCACTGGAAGACCAGCACAAGACTACCTTTATCACCCCATGGGGGACTTTCTGCTATCGAGTCATGCCTTTCGGCCTGAAAAATGCTGGTGGCACTTATCAGCGCGCCATGACCTACATTTTCCACGATCTCCTCCACAAAATCATGGAGGACTATGTGGATGACCTTCTCGGCAAGTCCAAGCTCCACCGCGACCACTTGACCATTCTCACAATCATCTTCTCTCGTCTTCTTCAATACAATGTCCGCCTCAACCCCAAGAAGTGTGTCTTTGGGGTCCTCTCAGGCAAACTTCTCGGCTTCATCGTTTCTTTCCGTGGTATCGAGATAGATCCCGCCAAGATCTGCGCTATTCTCGAAATGCCGCCCCCGACCAATCTCAAGCAGCTTCGCAGTCTCCAAGGGAAGCTCCAGTCCATTCATCGTTTCATCTCACAGCTTTCAGACCGCTGCCAACCTTTCCATCACCTCCTTAAGAAAGACGTCTCCTTTAAATGGGATAAGGGCTGTCAAGAGGCTTTTGAGGCCCTCAAAGGCTATCTGGTCTCTCCACCAGTCCTCATTCCACCTAAGGATGACCAACCCTTCTACCTTTATATCTCTGCTACCAACCATTCGTTAGGTGCCATGATCGCGCACCGAGACGAGCATCATCGCGAGCAAGCGGTTTACTACATCAGCCGAACACTGGTCGACTATGAAACTCGGTATACTCATACCGAGAAACTCTGTTTGGCATTAGTCTTTTCCGCTACCAAGCTCCGCCACTATCTTCTCAACCACAAAACCTTTGTCGTCACTCACACCGACCCTCTCAAGTACATGCACTCCAAGCCATATCAGAATCAACGTATGGCTCGGTGGCTCATGCTGCTTGCAGAGTTTGACTTCGTCTTCATCCAACAGAAATCTATCAAGGGGCAAACCATCGCTGACCAACTGGCAGATGCCCCTCTTCCCGACAACCAACCTTCACACTGCGAGTTCCCTGACGAGTCTATCGCTACCCTTTCCACCGATGACACTGTCTACCAGATGACTATGTTCTTTGACGGCTCCAAATGTCAAGTCGGTGGGGGTGCGGGGGTCATCCTCATCCCACTCGACGGTGAGCCCTTGCCTCTATCTTTCAAGCTTGACTTCGATTGTACCAATAATATGGCCGAATACGAGGCCTTAATTTTGGGACTTCAGACTGCCCTTTCTCTCCACATCAAGTCTATCAACATCTTCGGCGACTCGCAGCTCATCGTTAATCAGGTTAACGGTTCGTATCTCTATAAAAATGAAGTTTTACAGAGTTATAAGAATTGTGCTGACCTTCTTTTGGCATCTTTCGACCATTACCTCTTGCAGACTGTTCCACGCTCTACGAACAAGTTTGCCGACACCATGGCTTCTCTTGCTTCGCATATCCCGTCTTCATCATCATCATCTCACCTTTTTGTCACAGTGCATCACGTACCTTTGCCTTCATACATTTCTCCTCACATCGACCATATCAACACTATCAATTCTAGCCCACAAGATGACTGGTATAAGCAACTTGTGGACTACTTGTCTCTTTCTGTCACTCCTCCCAACCTCTCTAGCAATGCGCGGCGATCTTTCATCAAGCGCACAGCTCGCTATACCATGCTAGGGGGCCTTCTCTATAAGCGAGGCTTCGACGGTCTCCTTCTTCGCTGTCTAACCTCCGCTGAAGCTTCTCATGCCGTAAAGCAAGTCCATGATGGGATTTGTGGTGGACACTTCAGTGGAAACTCGGTTGCCAAGCGCCTCCTTCGCCTGGGTTATTATTGGCCCACCCTTCATCAAGACTGTAGCGATTATGTTCGGCGTTGCATCAAGTGTCAGCAGCACTCTAACCTGCTTCATCTTCCCAGCCACGCCTTGCAAGTCGCTCAGGATTTTTGGCCTTTCTCTCAGTGGGGCTTGGATCTCATCGGTGAGATCAACCCTCATTCGTCTCTTCGTCATCAGTCCATCATCACTGCCACTGAGTATTTCACCAAGTGGGTGGAAGCCGTTCCTCTTGTCTCCACAAAAGCCGACAAAATTGTTGACTTCATCAGCAGCCACATCATCTGTCATTTTGGTGTCCCTCACAAAATCATCACCGACAATGGCAAGTCCTTCAAAAACAAGACTGTCCAAAAACTATGCGACTCATTTGGCATCAAACTCAGCTTTTCTTCGCCTTACTACCCACAAGCAAATGGGCAGGCCGAGGCTTCCAACAAAATTCTCACCAAAATTCTCATGAAGGTGGTCGACAATATAGGAAGGGATTGGCACGTTCATATCCCCTTCGCTTTGTGGGCCTACCGCATTAGCATCCGAACCTCTACGGGTGCTACTCCCTTTTCTCTCATGTATGGAATAGAGGCTGTCTTACCTCTCGAAGTACAGATCCCGTCTCTTCGTATCTCCCTGCATGACATTCTCTCCAACGATGACTTTCATCAAGATCGCCTAGCTCAACTTGAGTTACTCGACAAGCGCCGTCTTGCTGCCCTTAATCATCTCCATGTCTACCAAAGTCGCATAAAGCGGGCCTACGACAAAAATCTGCGAGAACGAGATTTCAACATCAGAGACCTCATCCTCAAAGAGAATCATCACGTGACCAATATGGAGCGAAGTAAACGAGGCAAATTCGCCCCCAATTGGCTTGGACCTTTTATCATCACGCACAAGTATGGGTCAGGGACTTATCGTCTGTCTTCCCTTGACGGACATCCAGAACCTGAGCCTCTTAATGCGTTGCATCTTCGACCTTTCTTCTGCTAGTCGAGTACTCATCTACTTGGCACGTAATTTGAGCTCGTCCCTTGAGCAATCCTCATCCTCTTAATCCTCATCCCTTTCAACCCTATTCCCCTTCAACAAGTCCTTTACAACCCTTTTAGGATGCAGTGATGCTTTGTCCTAATAAAAGGGGCGTCCTTGAGCTTTTACAGTCTTGTCCGTGACTCTCATTTCTATCAATATATCCAAGTCAAGATGTCAAAACATATCCATGGTCTCTAAATCAAGTCAAATCAAAAAGACAGACTGATCCCTCGAAGGACAGCTGTACTATCATCGCTGTATTACTAGACTGATCCCTTGAAGGACAGCTAGGCCAACTTATCAAACATTATCAAGCAAAAATATAGACCACTCCCTCGAAGGATGGCTATGACTACTCTGGCAATAAACAGCAACTATTTTAGAAGCTTCCCGCATCGATCAGCTTCACAACATGACCATTACATCAAATGACATCTCTATGCAGGCTTCCCGCATCGATCAGTCTGCGCCAAAAAAAAAAAATGAGTCACGGACATTGGCTTGTCGTTGTCTCAGGGTCTCCTATAAAAGGGGCAAGGTTATTCCTGCTCTTACACTGGGTTACCCTATCCTCCTCCTATCACCGGCTCAAGGGACTTCGAGCTCACTTTAATGTCAAAGTGATTCGATTACCGTTCTAACTCAATATTGGTCAACGACGTAATGCATGAACGGGGCTTTGGTTCTAATCACCCCTATCTATGCTTCCTTTTCTGGTCCTTGTCAATGAAAGAGCGATTTGCCTTTCACCTTTTCTCTACACTTTGGTCACGCTTTGGCCACGTCTCTTGTCGACTCATCCTTAAACCAAGCCAACTTCAACACTTTTTCACTCCATCCTCGACATTTTCAACATGACATCAGGCATCATCCTTGTCCATTTCGCATAGTTCCCATAGACACCAATACACATGGAAACTATCGACCAGACCCAATTTATGTTAAGCATAAACCAATACTTGCTGAAGCATAAATAGACCTTTTATTCATTTTTAGCATACATCCATCGCGACTATGGAAACTTGCTAGAGATGAAAGACCCTCAACTACTTCTACAGAATACACCATCTGTAGCATCCTTTTATCCTCATCTTAGCCTCATCATTTCAACACATGACCAATCTCATCACCGACCATTTTGACCCTCTTTGTCCGAACTACATTGGTCTGAGGCCCTAGGACAAGGGCTATGTAGGCAGCACTCAGATACCACATCTTCTGAGGTTAGCTCGACCACCCCCGTTTGTTCATCTCTATGATGGACAAACCTTCTCTTCTTTGACTCTTATCATGCCCAACTTCGTCACCTTTGACCAAGACCCTTTGACCAAGACCTTTGTCCACGACCACTCATTCGACTTTGACCAAGACCAATCAATCCCTCTGACCCTCCCTCCCTCATCGGGAGAACTACATCGGCCTGAGGCCCTATCATCAGGGCTATGTAGGCAGCACTCAGTTGACATGGGGTCTTCTGGGGTTAGCTCGGCCGCATCCTTTCGTCCATCCATCTTCTTGACCAATGACCATTGGCGACCATGCCTATCTCCTTCTTCCTCGACCCTTCTTCCAAGACAATGTTGCCTTGGTTGTTTTTGCGTGTATGCTATTCCACGGCTGGTTAGCAGAATTGTTCGCAGACCTTTTTTGACCCTTCACAAGTATAGGATCATGAGCCAGTTGATCCCTACTACTTGTGGCTTTTTCGTGTTTCCGGGAGCACTTCCTGAGCCCTGGATACCTGGGACACGACGACCATTTGGAGCTTCAGCTTAGATTGAGTGACCCGATCAGTAGACGACTAAATGCTGGGGCCCGGTTACTTCAATTTTGGCACTCCTTGACCCTTGACCATGCGACAATTTGACCTGACCCTCTCGTGAAGTGGACTACGCGCAATCATGACTATGACAGCATTTTCACTCGCTCTTTTCTATCCATTTCTTTGTCAAATCAACACTCGATCTTCGGTTCCCTTCTCTCAACTATCGCTTTGAGGGGGGAACACCTCATCCTTTTTCTGGGGCAACCAACTCCTGTTTTTGTCTTGCAGTTCGTCTAGAACAACCAACAAGACAAAAAGGGGCAAATGTAGACACCGCAAACGTGTCTGCACCTTGGTTCTCCCCCTTGGTCCTTTCCCCCTCCTAGTCCTCCTTGGTCCCTAACCCACCTAGGTCTTATTAATTAGGAATTAACATCTTTTAATTAATTGAGGCCCCCTTTCCACCCTACCCTTGCCTCCTTGGATCCTCCCTTGAATCCCTCCACCTTCCCCTAGCATTTATTAGCCCAAATCTCACCATTATATCCCCCCTCGTCCATTTTGGCAACCTTGCGACCGTTCTGCCCATGACCCCTCGCTCGGCGGCGTGCAAGAATGGGCAGAGGCTATTTTTAGCCTCTGTGCCCATCCTGCGACCGCCGACGTCGGCGACCCTTCGGCCGACGTCGGTGAAACTGCCAGCGTCGGCAGCCTTCATTATCCCCTTCTACGTCCGTTGCACCCCCTGGACTCTTGAGCTCGCAAACAACTCCTCTCGGCGCTTTGACTCTCATTTCTCTTCTGTCTTAACCTCGTGCAGCAGCAACAACAGGTGAAGCAGGCCTTGGATCAGTATCTCCTCCTTGCAGCAAACTCTCCAGTGGCTCCAGCACCATCTCCATCTTCTTCTTTCAGCAGGCTAAAGGTAAGCTAGTCTGGTTTTTTATTTTATTTTCTTTAGCTTAATCATCTATTTTCTGTTGTCCTCTGTGTCTTTCCCTTTGTCCCTTCCCCTGAGAGGCTGCAAAGCCTTCTCAGGCCCCTTCCTCTGTGTATCCTTCTCTTCCCCTTCCTCTTTGTCTCTTCCTTCCCCTGTATCTCTGCCTGAGACCATCCACAGACCCGTCCATCAGACCCAGACCCGTCTATCAACGTCCAACCCATCCACGGACAAACCACAGACCAAGACTCAGATCAGACCCTGCTCAAACCCGACCACAGGCCACAACCCCGACCGACGCCGGTCACAACCCCAACCGACGTCGGCAGGATAGCCGACGACGGTAGGTCAGATAACCGACGCCGGCAACATTACCGACCTCGGCAACTGTCTTCAGCCTACTCCTTCATTCAGGTAATCATTTTGTTTTCTTCTTTCATTTTTAATCTTTTTATCATTTATGTATTCTGTCATTCTGTCTTTTATCAGTCACTTATTTTATCAAAACAGTGGGTTGACCTCCCTTAAGGAAGTTTTTACACTTCTGGGAACAAGCCTTTGCTTGGCAACCCACTGCCTATCTGTCTAACGTTTTTCTTGTCCTAGTTTCCCTTTTTCTTGCAGGTGTCATTCCTCCACAGCCAAAGAGGAGTGCCCACAAACGTCTGGATTTACGGTGCGCAATCTTATGTCCAGGTACTTCCAAGCCTTGTCCTTTACTTTCTTCTAGTTTCTTTCTTTATAGTCTGAAAAGCAAATTTGAGGTAGAAACAGTTAGGTGGAAGAACTTAGTCATGAAGGTATTTGTAAAGGCTTGAGTACCAGATAGAATTAGGACCAATAATATCACAAATCATTACAATAGTTGAAGGCTCATGAGCTAGTGTTGACAAATTATTGATGAGGAACTAATACTCTCTAGTTTTATCTATTTGTCAAATCAGAGAGCCAATAGTATCCATGGCATCTATAGTTATATTACTAGCCATTGGTATATGCTCAAATTGAATATTGGAAATTTATTGCTTAAGAGTGTCGACCATGGATTTATATGGAACCAGTTTGTCATCTTTTTTCTAAAAATAATCTGACTTTATTGATGATTAACTAAGAATCACCATAAACTTGGAGATGAGATATATTCCAATGCATTGCTTATCAAAGTCCTACAACAAGTGCTTCATACGCGGTCATATTATTTATACAAGGAAAGCTGATTTTGAATGATTTAGGGACTAGATCCCCTTATGGTGTAATAAACAATAAACCTACCCCTGATCCATGTGCAATAAATGAACCATCAAAATATAGTTTCTAGGGCTTCTCCTCAAGGGGTGTGTCAATGATGTTCATTATGGATTCATCAGTAAATTGAAACATGAGTGGTTATGTGTCTTTGAAAGGTGCTTCAACAAGTTAATCTACAAGAACTTATCCCTTGACTGCCTTCTAATTGACATACTCTATGTCAAACTCACTGAGAAGCATGATCCATTTAGCCATTCTATATTGCAAAGTTTTTTTAGATAGTAGATACTTAAGTAGATCTAATTTTTAAATGATTATGGTCTTATTATTCAACATGTAATGGCATAGTCTCTAAACTATGAAGACCATGGCTAGACAAGATTTTTTAATTGATGCATAGTTATGTTCATATGTAACCAAGGTACAGCTTAGGTAGTACACAACATGATCTTTTCCATTATCATTTTGAGCCAAGAGTGCCCCCAGAGCATGGTCAGTAGTTGATAGGTATAATAAGAATGGATTTCTTGACATAGGAGGTAATAGAATAGGCAGATTAACAAGGTAGTCTTTGAGTTGTTAAAAAGTTGTTTGGAAGTGATCATCCCAGTCAAATGCAACTCCTTTATTCAAAAGGTGTGTAAATGAATGGCACTTTTCTACTAATTAAGAGATGAAGCATCAAATTAACTAAATCTTACCTTGAAAACTATAGAGTTGCTTTAAATTAGTTGGTGGTAACATCTCAGTTATAACATGGACCTTAACTAAATCAACTTCAATACCTCTACAAGACATAATGAAGCCAAGTAATTTTCTTAAAGTTACATCAAACACACATTTCTTTAGATTGAGTTTAACTTTGTACTCCCATAATCTTTCAAATATCTTATGCAGCACTACTGGATGGTCAGCCCTAGTTTTAGATTTTCCTAATATTTCATCAACATAGTCTTCAATAATATCATGCATCATATCATGTAATATGATAGTCATGGCCCTTTGATATGTAGCTCTAGCATTATTAAGGCTAAATGGCATTACTTGATAACAAAATTTTCTCCATGGAGTGGTGAACACTATTTTATGTTGGTCTTTTGGTGTTATTCTAATCTGGTTTATTCTAAAAATCCATCCATGAGTGAAAGCATTTGATAACCTATCATGGATTCGATGATCATGTCAATATTAGGCAAGGGAAAATCATCTTTAGGATAAGCTTTTTTGATGTCTCAAAAATTAGTACAAATTTTTATCCCTTTAGGCTTTTTACTAATAGGTACCACATTAGAGATCCATTCTGAGTAGTCAATGGATCAGATACATCCTACATCTAAGATTTTTTCCAACTCTTTCTTTACCAATATAGTAATGTGATGATGCATCTTACGCAACTTTTGTTTTACTAGTTTGGCATGAAGATTAACCACAAAGTGGTATAGAACTAAGGTAGGGTCTAAACCTATCATGTCAGAATAGGTCCATGCAAAGATATCTATAAATTATTTCAATAGAGCTATAAATATGTCATGTTCCTCCTCAGTGAGGGATGTTCTTAATTTTATCCATTTTAGGTTTGATAGAGTCCCAATATTTACCTATGTTGTATCTTTGACTATAAGGGTCGAACCATCTTCTAGGATAGTAGGCAACAACTTGAACTATTAAATTATGTCAGGGTCCTCCATTAGGAATTGCTCTTCAACTTCTCCTAAGCATGATGAATCTGAGTCCCCTAATGGGAGATCTAGCCATGTGATAAAAATATTTGGAAATTCTTTAAGGATTTGATCAAATACTTATTATTTCTCAAATTTGAACTCAGATCTACAGGCAAGTTCATCATTGGTAGTTTCTTGGTCTAAATTCAAATAAAAATCAACACCCCCATCTAATGGTGCCTGAAATAGGTTTTTATGACTAGACTGGCCTTTATCTTTACTTTTTCCCTGGTGAGAAAGCACCTCAAAGAGGTTTTAACTTTGAGACCTCAATGTTTTACTTATTTATTTTTGGCTAAGGGTGTTCACTCGCTCTCCAAAATAGGCTACAAGATCTAGTGTGATTAAGAATCTTGATTTGTGATCTCCCAACAGAACGTTGTCTCTAAGGCCTAAAAAGTCATAAAATGCCTCATCATTCTAGAACTCATCAATTGGTAGACTATATTCTTTTTGGTCCCAATATATTAGTTGGGGATAATATAATGGCAATAGGTTGTGATGAATGGCTAGGGTAAGGGTACAAATGACATGGTTATCAAACAAGTTGGTTTCAACTAGGTTATCAAAGGTGAGGCAATGATTAGACCCTACTTCATTATCAACATCATCATCACTAATCGTTGGTGATAGAGTTTGAATAAGATATGTGGGGTCAACCCTAAGCAGATTAAATCCAAGTCCATAAGGTCTTTCATACTTAGTCGTGGAAATTGGCTCAATAGTTCCTTGTTGATTCGGTTCGAGGCCTCTTCCTTCATAATTGTAATGCTCCATGATCCTATTAGGAATAAGATACTTCACATTTTTATAAAAATAATCTTGGTTGTCATTGTATAACCATGTTTCATCCCATTCAAGAGGGTTGGGTTCTATGCCAGATGCTAGTAAAAATGTGATAGGTCCCTTATCTTTGTTCTTTTGTTGCCAATGCATATATAGGGTGACTTTAGGTTGCCCAAAGGTTTTTGGATTTTGAGGAAGATTGGTAATATGAAATGTATCATGGGTCACATACTCTCCTAGTCCATTATCTGAAATGGTGAAATGATTAGAAGCTTTAGGAGGTGGCATGTGGGAAAGGGAATCCAAGTTATTAGGATCTATGCAATTATCTGGTGAAGGATCATCAAATATAGTCTTTCCTTTATCCTATTTGGAACTTGAATTCATACTATAATGATAAGTGTAGATTTGAAATTTAGACTCAAGATGTTTCCAGTGTTCATATGGGTGTAAATCTCTTGGAATATTCACTTCCATCCCTAGTGGGAAAACTTGATACATTAGTGCAACATTGACAGGACTACATAAATCTCATGTAACCAAGGCCTACTTAGAAGCATATTATATGATAACTCAAGATCAAGCACATGACAAATTGTATCATGGGTCAAATCCCCAATGATAACTAGAAAACTAATAATGCCTTATGATTCTTTTCCCTAATTATCATAAGCTTTTATGGTTATTGTTTATGGCTAGAGATCTCCCATTGTGTACCCAAGAAGCTTGATGAGCTTTAGAAACACTATGTTGAGGTCAAATCCATTATCTATAAGGACATGTTTCACTTTATGCCATCTTATACAAATTTATATATATAATGGATTATTATGGAGTGGGCCAAGGGAAGACATATCACTTTGGTTGAATGTGACTTGTTGGGCTAGAGCTAGGTGTCTAACCAAAGCTTGAAATTTATCAATGGATGTGTCACTAGCAATATTGGATTGGGTTAAAAACTCATTCAAGATGTTCTTCTAATTATTGACATTAGTAGAAAATCTAAGATAGAAATTTGTGATAATGTCTTATATAATTGTTCCACAATATCAAACTTCTTGTCTTAGTCAGTAGTGAATGGTTTATTTTGAGGTTGAATAGTTGGTTGAATGATAGGCAAAGTGATAGATGGTTGTGGGCTTGGGATAGTAATCTTTAATGTTTGAGTTGTGATTACATAATTGGGATTAAATACTAGACCATTATTGCTAGCCAATGTCGGGAATGGTGTGGGACTATATAGGACAAGTCTCGGTTGTCAATGCACTCGCATGTGGTCACATGGTAAGGATGAGTTGTCGATATAAGGTCCAAAAGGGAAAGTCCTAAGATTTTGGTTTGCCTGTATGCATTCCCAAGTCAAAAAAGGATTATCCATGTAATTTATCTAAATTTGGTTGTTTATCAATGATCTAGGTTTATTAGTACTTGGTCTAGGATTAATGGAGATGGTATTAATGCTACCCCCTACAATATGACCTATAACCCTATTGTAGTCATGTGTAATTAAATGGTAGGTTTGTTGGTTGTTACCATTCTGACCTTGGTTTTGTCCATTGTTTTTTTATTAAGGGTTCTACTACTGATTTTGTTAATTATATTGGTTTAGCCTTTGATTTTGATACTATTGATTGTATTACTACACTGGCCATTGTTATTGTTGTTACTGATTACTTTGCTACTATTGATTGTTATTTCAAGGAAAGGGGTTTTGATAAAACCTAAGAGTTTTATTGGAAGTGGAAGAACCATTATCCAATATTATCTCCCCATTCTCCAATATATTCTCAATTAAATTTTTGATTTGGACACATCTTCATAGATTATGCCCATTGACCCGATGATAGTAACAAAATTTGTTTTGACGGTACCAATCAAGATAAGGAATGCCTTGCAGATAATGCTTTGGTATAGGCCAACTAATTATATTATTGGTAGTAATCTTATAAAATATAGACTCAATAGGTTCTCATAGGTCACTAAAGACATGACATGTAGTCATAGTTATCTTAGGAAGAGGGGTTTGTAATGGTAAAGGCTGATATATTTGTTGTACAGGTCTTGGTTGTTATGCTTATGGTATTGGTTGGAGAGGTTATTGGGTAGTATTAAGATTAAAATGTGGTGTCAATGATGTTTTCACCATTTGGACATGATGGGATTTGGTTACTCTAATTTCCAAAACATTCCTATTGCAGTTGAATTACTTCGATCTTTCTTGGTTATTGGCTTGTGCCAGTTGTGATGTTGGTGCTTGAATGGGATGTTGGTCATTTTCATGATTGGTACCTTGATTTTGATTAGTTAAATCAAGATTGATAACTCCTTTATTAATGAGTTATCACTCAATCAACAAGCTTTTATCAATGATTTCCTTGATAGTATGCACACATTGTAGTTCTAAATGATAAGCTATCTCATTGTGAAACTTTTTGGTAAACACAATGGCTAATTGTTTATTTGATAAATTGTGGGTGAAATAGATTGAAAGGGCTCTCCATCACTATATATAACTTGAAAAACTCTCACCAACTATTTTCTTTGCTTACGTTAAGTCCACTAATGAAATATTATGCTCGAGATTATAAAAAGTGTTGCACAAACCTATCATAAATATCATCAAAATTCATTATTAAATTTTTGGGTAACTTTAAAAACCACTCCAAGGATTTTCCATCCAAACTCCTTGGAAACAAAAGTAAAATGTATATGTCACTATATGTCATTGGTTGACATGTGACAAATAATTTGGTCAAATGAGCCTTAGGGTCACCCTTCCCTTTGTATTTATCAAATTTTAGTTATTTGTATCTTAGAAGAAATGGTATCTATAAATACTCCATGTTGAATGGATATGAAAATATATCATCCATTTTGAATTTTTTAGTTTGTTTCCCAACTTGAATGGTAAAAATTGCATCCTTCATCTGTTGTAATTCTTAGGATAGGAAACTGGAAGGAACATTGGTTTAAGGGAGAATATTGGTTTGGATAGATGGTTGGGATGCCATAACTAGAACACTTTGACTAGGGTATGACAGAGATACCTATTGGGGAACATTGGTTTGGTTGGGAAATGGGCCAAGAATACGTATATATGGATTAAGATGTAGTTATGAGATATTCCAATTTGAGTTGGTGATAAAGGTTTGACTTGGAGGATTTTGTGGTTGGGATGGAGGTATATAGCTATATTATGCCTAATATGGTTAAAAATGGACATGTTTTTGATTAATCAAACCTTTCTATTGAGTGAGAACTTATGTTCCAAGACCTTATCTCGAAATTTCTCACACATTTTAAACTAACAGTTGTCTAGTAGGTACTTGAGAAACATGGTAACTTCCTTGTTACATGAATCCCTATGGAGAAGTGAAAATAAGTTATAGATTCAGCATTTTTCACTAACCAATATTTTCATGTTATTGACTAGTCATTGCTTGGTTTTGAATTGTCATATTAGTCTACGACTGAAGAGGTATGTTTGTCATTACCTGGTGAGATGGAACATTTGTTACCCTCGATTGAGGTGGAAATATATTTTTCCTCTATTATGTTGATACATTAGATTGTGTCTATTGTTTTAGAATTCTACTCATTACTTGTTGATGAGTAGGATTTGTCACATTCTATCATTGAGATGTGACATTAGTTGTTGTTTGATTACCTAATCTTATAGGTTATATACTTGAGGAACTAGTCAGTTGAGGTTGGGGTGTAGAAACTCCTATTCCCTTATATGATGATCTCCTCATGGGATTAACTATAGTCACATGTTGTTGGCTAGTTATTTATGCATTAGTACCACTTTGATTGGGATTGGACATTCTTTGCACATTGTCCACTATGTTTGGCTTACTATTATGTGTAGAGGCCGAAGACACTTCTTTAATAATGAGCATATGCATCAATTTATCTATCAAAGTGGTTTGTATAAATGGGTCAAAATTTGAATTCTCTTGTCCAATTAACTCTATCAACACTCTTATTGAAGGAACTAGGTCAATGAGAGGATTACTCACCACGTTCATCTAATTGAAATCATGTGCTAGACTTGGTAAAATTTTATGGGGGAATTTTGTTGGAAACTTGGCCCCTACCTCTATGGCTCTAACCAAAATCTCATCTTTGTTATCTAAAAAATGTCATTCAAACAAAAATGGATCATACATGGAAGATGTATTAGTAGAATATGATTGTTGAAGTACTAGATCATCCACTATGGGTATTGTAACTAGGTATTGTCCAGTTTGTTCTTGGTCTTGATCTGAATAAGGTGGTGTGTTAACTAGATAGTTAGCCAATAGATCTTGGCTTTGTGCCCTTGTTTGAGTATTATAAGAGGGATAAGAATCCATCTCATAAATAATATTATCCACATAGGGGTCTTGCACCATTTATTCTTGTGCAACTACATTACTAATTCTTGGATTGTACATGATTCCACTACAATTGTAGGAATACATGTTGGGATCCATAATCAATGTTTTTGTGATAAAAGGTCAAAGAGTTCTACAAACTCTAAAAAGGACAATGTCTAAAATAGATGTTGTTCTAATTTGGTCTATATTCGTCAAAAGGATCAAAAGGTTTATGTAAAGATTTGTGAGGAAATAAACTAGCATGAAGTATCTAACATTTCATTGTTCACACAAAGATAAGCAAGTAAATAGACCAAAAATCAAAATTATAAACTCTAAGGTTGAAGTGTTTTAAATCAATCTAATCTAGGAATTTAAAAGTTGCTAGGTCTTTTGGCTAAACACGACGTCAAAATCTAGGCTCAAGCAAGGCATGTGTTAGGACTCTTGGCCAAACAACATCAAAAGCTAGACTTTGAAATAAATGAAAGTTTTAATCTAACAGATTTAAAACACTTATAAAAAACACTAGGCATTTGATTCTTGGACATGAACTTAATCAACTAGGTATAAGGTATGAAATAAAAGGCACTTTTAGAGATAGTTTATTTTCTCATAAATAATGGTATAAAACTTGGTTCTTTTGACAAACAAGCTAGACAAAAGTGAACATTATGACTATTTTTTTAGACAAAATATAATAAAAGTACAATTAGATTGGTCTAAAAATGTAGGAACAAATTTGAAATCTATGCAAGAGGGTCTATGAAATAATATTTGAAATATTTTGGGTAGTGTAATGATGCTATACTACCCAAAAGGTGTGACAAAAAAGTTTATTTCAAAAATGTTCTAAGGCAAAGATAATTTCTCACAATTTTGATGGAATACCACTACTTTTATTGACTCAAAATGTTGTGGTGCATAGACTCAAAGTGCATGTTTAGCACAAAATGGCTTAAGTCTATCACATGGTGATAATGATTATGAGTCTTAAATGGCTTTCAACCTAAATTAGAAATTAAACCTAGGTTCCCTCAAGTTTAGTGAAAATGGTGAACCCACTTAACACATCAACCCTATGAACTTATAAAGGTGCAATTTTGAATTTAGATTATAAGTGAAGGACTTAAACAACTTTGTTAAAGGTCTAGACTCAATTGGGTAGCATAATTGTGCTAAAGTAGATGATATGACTCTCAAGCTTTTGATGAACTTTGAACAAGGAAAATTGATGATCTCACATAGGTAGCATAATGCCTCTTTGTTCAAATGAAAATTATGACCATGTGTTTGGTTTGAATTGTTTGTTTATACCAAGTTTTGACTTCAAACAAGACTCTAATCTAGGACAAGACCAACTAATTAATCGCTCTTAGATCCTAAACTGACAAGGTTGCTTGGTATTGATATAATCCATCAATATACATCATTTTAGAGGATTTTAAGTGTTCATCTAAAAGTAAATGCACATTATATAGTAGGGTTTTTACACCCCCCTTCTCTCAAATGATAATACTACAACATAGACCTTGAGGTGCACCTTGCACCAATAATACTTTTGTGGCAAGTTGGGATTTATCTAAGATCTAAAAAGTTTCCAAATGATCTAGGGGAATCAATTGCATAATGACTTTCATGCCAAATAATTCAAAATAAAAGCATGGATTTTGGGTCCATATCACTTGGCTTGTTGCAAAAAGGTCTAGTCATTTTACAACAACTACACCCTGTTGTTCACTCAGTGTAGTGCGATGTCAAAGGTGCCACTATGTCTCATGTGAAACTCCAATTAAGAGCCAAATTAAGTCAATTTTAGGAGGTGAACCCCCAAGTTAAATCTTCCCTAAAGAACTTGTGGGAGGTGATGAACTCCTCCTCGCAAGCCAAGCTTGCATAAAAATAAAGAAAACATGAAAGTAGAAAGACTTTAGGGTAATTTTCAAGGTCACCCAAACTTTGATGAGTATTTGGTGAGTGCTTTAGGTAACTTTATTTCTAAGCCTTGGACTAGGCTACTTACAATAGGAATGGCACTTTTGATTCCAAGGGTTCCCTAAAGGGGACAAATGGAAGAGCATACATGCAACATTCCTCTTTTTGCCAAACAAAATATAATTAAATAACTATTGAAAATAAAAATCGATAAGTGCATTCAATTTTAAGTCCAAATGAAAGATTTGGTGGTGTTCATTTGACCCCTTGGTCTTAAGATTGTGAACTTTGAAAACATTCATCTAAGCATCTAAATTTTTCATTAAACACCAAAATAAAGTTCCTAATTGATTTTTAGACATGAAAAGGGTGATTTAAAACATGTTTATAGCAAATGTCAAACTTGGTCCTATAGAAAAAATGTCAGCATGTCCTTTAGATTTGAATCTATTTTTGGTTTTAAATAATAAACTTTAGAAAAAGAGCTCTTGAGTCTATGTTTTAAGAAAAACATAGTGACTGACATCAATTTATATAACTAACAATGGTTAAATTTTCTCTTCGATGCCAGTTATCTAACCAACATCAATTATACCAATGTGATCAATGACAGGTATACAACTGATGTCAATTTTGCTAAATGACGTCAGTTAAGATATGCAATTGATGTCATCCTTACTTGTCGACATCAGTTACTATGTAAAACTATGGCAAATAAAAATGGCAAAATAAAGTTAAAAAATCAATTTGCAAGAGTTTCAAGGCTCTAAATGAATATTTTAAAGTTTCAAAATGATCTTATTCAAGTGTGAGATGCATCTAGTCCCACCAGGTGTTCCATATGTGATATAATAATTTAACTCAAGAGAGGATGGTTGGTATGGTGTTAATTCCAAAATGAAAACAAAATGAAAGAAACACACTAACTATCATAACATCTTTAGGCCTAGACACTAGGGAGAGCTTAGTTAACAAACATGAATAAAACATAACTAAAATTCAAAATAAATCCTCTTTTACCTTCTTTGGATTCTCTAAAATGCTTGTTGTAGTGGCCTCCTCATGAAGTCCTTGGAAATGGAAGCTTGGCTACCTCCATCTCTCCTTGGCACCTTTGGCTTTTGGCTTGGCTTTGCTTGGAATCAATTTGGCATGGTAACACTAATTTAAATGTCTTTTATAATCATTTTTACATTACAAATTTGCACTAAAATAGCTTAGAAATGATTTGCATGGCCTCTCTATTTATAGATTTTTGAGAATGTCTAAAATCAACCTGAACCATCCATCCTAAGATTGAGATGTGTGGTTGAAGATTAATTCAATTTTTGGAATTATTTTTATAATTATCCTCATCATGACATTGGAATAATGGGAAATTAAGAGGCATTGAGGGCATCATGGAATGCATTGATGAGGCATGGAGGGCATGGATCCTGATATTTGTGGCATTTATGGCCTAGGGATGTCTTCCCAAGAAATGAGGTCACCTAATGATGCAGTTATTCAATATTCATTTCTAAAAACAATTATTCAACAAGTTTCCATAGAATTCTTAATTAGGCTCTAATTTGGTTTAATTAGCTCTTAAGCATGATTAAGCACTTTCTGCACAAATTACTCAAATTGATTAGAATGCCTTGTTATCGGTCCAAAATTTGACTGAATTGGAATTAGAAGTCACTATCAAATGCATTGGATATATTATCCCATTTAGGATGTTATTGAAAACAAATAAAAAAGGCATATGTGTCTTGTGTATAATATTTTATAGGAAAGATCAATCTAGAGCACCTAGGTGCAAAATTGGCATTTTGACTCAAAATGATCAGATCAAAGTTAGCTATCCCATAAATTGCATTATCCCATTTATGGATACCCTAGCCAAAATTTGCACTTGAATATGTCATTTTCACATAATTTCATGCATTTTAGTATTTTTAGGCCAAATTATGTATTTTGGGTGGAAATTGGCCAAAAGCTCAATTGGAGGTTATCAATGACCAAATTTAGGTGTCTACAAAATAAATTTGGTTGATTAGGCTCCTTCAACAAGCCACAAAATTAATAATAGATTCATCTTCAAATTTTTTAATGGAGTAGAGGTTGGTAATAGAAACTTTATTAGATATATTGAGCAAAACATGATCCAAAAAAGTTTGGGCTAGTTGGGCAAAGGAGAAGAGGGAGTGTTTTGGGATGACACTATACCAATCTAATGCTAGTATAGATAAGGATATAGGAAAGGTATGAAGGAGAAGAGTTTCATCATGGGAAATCAAATAAAATGCATGCCTAAATGATCTTAAATTTTTTTGGGGGTCTTCTTTACTTTGAAATTTAGATAATTTTGACAATTCCCATTATGGAGGATATGGTTGGAGAGGGATAGACAGATAGATGGGTTCATTGAAAATTTGTTCATAAGAGATAAGGTTATGTGATCCCAAGATGGATGACTCAAGGGTAGTCATTTTATCCATTGGCATCTTGACCAAGTCCATTTGGGGTTGTTAGGTTGGATAGGTATATGACACATTTTGTTGGGGCTAGATGACATGGGAATAACTAGTAGATGGTTAGGATGATGTCACATGTGTATTTGAGGTCACGTAAGATTGGGTGGAAGGTGAAGGTATGTATACTTATGTGTTAGGAATATATTGATAAGATGTCATGGGTATGTGTTGGAGGGTTGATGTTGGGGGTTTATATATGGAATCAAAGTGATTAGTGGGTTAGTTGGTTGAAGGTGGGTAGTGACCAAAGTGATTATAGGGGGAAGTTTTTATGGTATGGAGAGTACCAAGTTACGAAAGGGGGTTGAGGTTGGTATATTGGTTAAGCTGAAGGGAGTGGTAGAAATGGGTGTGGAAGACACCATGTTGGCAAAAGTGGTAGAAGTGATAAGGGGTAAAGTAAAACCAATGTTAGAGGTATTGGTTGGGCTAATAGGTGTTTGGGTGGTGGTGATAAATGTACCAATGGTAGAAGATGAATCTTGGATAACAAAAAGGTGGGATGATGCAACACCAACTATAAGGTGGTGTGGCATACCATAGGGTGGATCTATGGGAGGAATATTAGCCATCAAAGTATGGTAGGCTAAGGTATTAAGATAGTTTTTTAAAGCAACTAGATTATTATTCAAAAAGGTGGAAAAATATGAATCACCTTCAGGGACTTTTGTAGGCACTGTAGATGGGGGAGAATGGTGTGATGAAGCATAGGGTGATCTATCAATGTCTAAGGTGTAATCCATGGATGAGGATGAAGAAGAAGATGGTGGTGGGTTATTTTGGTTTTTCACTTGTTGTCTAGTTAAGCCCATATGAGAAATTTAGAAATGGATAATGAACCTCTTTCCTCACATAATGAGAAATAAAAAAACTCAAATCAAACAAAGCACACACTAAAAGTGCAATTAATCCTAATATTTATTTTAAATTACTTTTGGCTTATTCCTTAAATAATGTGAAAGATGAAATTGGTTTGTAAATAAATTACTATAAAGTTCATTTAGAGATGTTTTTGAATTGAATTTTGGTGCTCAAATAATCTGCACTAGACGAGGTATATGGCTTGGTACTAAGGGCTTGTTCCCCTCACTCATGATCCTATAGCTAGTGTGGGCACTTAGCCAATATATACCATTTTTCTAGAGTTTATACTCCACCAAATAATTTAGTGGATCATCCCCTTGGTTATGAAATATAAGTGGGATCACTAGGTAGGGTAAGGTGATCTAAAGGGTGATGAAATCCCAATGGGCCTTATCTCAAATAAGTTTTGATGTTTAATTTTTATGTGTGGTTTGGTAGTGTAACATATATGTGATATTATTAGTTAATAATTATTTTAAATAATCTATGTGAGCTAATAATTAAGTAGGCAATACCATGAATGCACTCAATTTTAACCCAAAAGAAGAGTTTGGTGTCTTTTCATGCAAACAAGGAATAGCTAAAATGCACTTAAATGCAGGGTGTAAAATGCAACCTATCCCTAGGATGAAAAAAAAAAAAATCAATAAATAAAATAAAACTTAATTTTATTAAAAATTCAACTAAGAATTCAAGAAAGTATGCAACTAAGAATGTAAGTAAATATGCAACTAAACATGCAACTAAATGAATTTTTTTTTTACTAATGTAACTAAATAAAAAATTTCACTAATGAAACTAAATCAAATGTTCAGTAATTCATTTATAAATATCTTAATACAACTAATGGACCCAAGAAAACTCAAGGGTCCCACCAAGCATGCCAAAATGTTTCTCTCAATTTTTTTGCTTGTCTTAGGAATAAGTGTGTAGAAAAACCTGTTGAATGTGCATGTGTTGAGTCCAGATGATTGTGTATAAATCCTTTTTAGCTTTTAAATATGACCTAAAAATAATAAAAAACTAAAATAATCTTATTTTTTAGATAAGTATATGAGTGGATTGCCTAGCGTGAGCTAGACCCTAGAAGTGAAAGCTTTCTAGGAGGCTATCAATCCACCTACTTTTAACACTTAAGTTTGATAGATAAAAATGAAGGAAACATGTATTTAAAATATAAAAATTAAATTAAATATATAAAATAACCCAAATTTAATTAATTAAAACTAAATTCTTTTCTAATATGATTAAACTAAAGCAAATAGTCTGAATAATTAAAATTGTTGAAAAATAGTTAAAAGCAAGGTTTTGGTTCTTGGTTTGGTGAAATGTCAATGATCAAAAGAGTGATGTGGTTGGAGTTGTAAAATGTTTGATATGATAAAGGTTTAAGGGGTGAATTTTTAAAATGATAAGGCAAAAAATTATTAAGGTGGAAAAAAGGTAAGGGGATAAAGAGAGTGAAGATGGTAAAGAGGGAAATGGGAGAAGAGATAAATGGATAAAGGGGAAAGTAAAATGAAGAGGCTAAGGGGAAAATATATGGAGGTTAAGAGAAGAAGAAGGCCAAAGTGTGGGTTTGGAAGTCAATAAATAATAGGCCAAGAGGGATAAGAAATTAAATTTCAACAAATAAAACCAAGGTTACCTTCCAAGCTTGAAGAAGAATGTTGATGAAGATGTTGGTGTTGATGTTGTTGAATAAATTTTGGAAAAACTTCGATAGAACTCTGATGATTTGGATATTTTTTTTTCCAAGATGATGATGACGTCTAAAATTATTTTTACCTCCAAGATGATAACCTTCTTCACAAACCTACAACAAAATATTGATAACCAAAGACTAACTTCCAACTTAACCTTTGGTAAAGGAGAGGGATGGTATTTATAGCATTTGATGTTGGGAAACATGCCAAAAGAGTGGAATAGTGAAGAAATTAAAAATTTTCCAAGTGGGTCTCATAAATAATTTAAGGATGAGGTTGTGATTCTCACCTTGATCATAAGTCTCCCCTTTGGGTTGGTGTGTCTTCCACCTTGAATCCAATTTTGAATAGGAATCATACACATGGGTTTAAATGAAACCAAATACTTCTCCCCATATTTTTTTTATTTCACACAAGCACTTAAAGAGGTGGCACACAAAATGTGGCACCATTTTCCATGTTGGGGATGAAAATTCTAAGGTGAGGTTGTGGAAGATTCCCATTTGGGTTGAGAAGTCTTCCTCTTTGCCCATATGTCCAACTTTAAATGGATAATTATTCACATGGGTTTGAATGAGGATTAAATACTTCTCCCCATCCTTTCTTTCTTTCACAGAATCACTTAAAGGGGTGGCACACCAAATGTGGCATCATTTTCCATGTAGGGGATCAAAAGTCCAAGGTGAGGTTATAGAAGATTCCCATTTGGGTTGGAGAGTCTCCAATTTGGGCTAAGAAGTCAAAAATGGATGCCCTTTGTCTTTCCCAAAGAATTAAAGAGGTAGTTATCTCTAAGTCTAATATATGTTGAATTATGACCCCTTAATGGGAAATTTGCCACATTTCAAGGGGGGAACTTTGTGATGCTGAAATGAGCTCATTAGGCACTTTGGAAAAGGGTCTCAAGTGGGGTATGGTGTCCCACATCAAGCCACATCACTCCTGAGCCATGTCACTTGCCATATCACCTTTTATATCACTCTTCATGTCACATGTCAAGTCATCATGAATTTTGATAATGGGTCCCACAATGAATAGTGATGGTGAATAGTACTTTTGAATAGTACTTTCATATAGTGATTTTGAATGATATTATGTGACTAGGAGAATAATTATTTGGTGGGTTTAAGGTGGGTTTTGGGAAGGTTTAAGAAGTTTTAGGGGATCTTGAGGCATTTAGTCATTGAAAACTATAAGTGTGTAGTTTTTTAGTGTCTATAGACACCATGGTAAGGATCCATCTTTTTTATTCTTTCAATGGTTATATCCCTCTAAATATTTCTCACCATGATGATATCCCCAAATTTTCCCTCAAAAGTGTTCCATCATACATTGGTGAGTCTTCTATCACACCCATTGACCATATAAATAATATTTCTAACTTCTACAATATCTATCACATCATAGAGGAGAACATTTCAATCAAGTTATTGGTTCTCTTTAAAAGGAAAAGATCTTGATTGGTGTGGAACATTGGCACTTAGATCAATCACAACTTGGGATGAGATACAAGAATTAAGAAGAAGATTTAAAGACAAAAGTGACAACTTTTCACTAATGGAGTAGTTAACCACCATTAGAAGAGCACCTCAAGAAGTCATTCAAGACTTTAATACAAGATTTTAGAATATATGGGATAGGATCCCAATCTTGGTAAGACAAATAACTCACCATGTTTTCCTTTACTTCCTTAAAGCATTTGATAGTGACATTTAAATGATGATATAATCTATGGGAGGTGGTACTCTACCTAATTCCTATGAGGTGGCCATTAGGGTAGAGAATTGTTTGATTCAAGCTGGGAAGATTGGTCCAATACCCCCCATACCTATTTTCTTGACTTTCAAACTCTTACACCCACTTTTGCTCCCATCCCTACACCTAAAAATAATTATGTTTCTCCTAGTCAACCAAATAAACCTAATGAGGTAGAAAGGATGAGAGATATGAAATAAGATATCCTATGTCTAAAGAAGATCATTCAACAACATCAAGTTAATCCTTTCCAAAACCACTATTATCCTAATCAATCCTATCCCAACTATCAAGGTAATAGACCTCATTTCCAAGGTCATTCCCAAGATATGGTGGTTACAATCCCAATGTTCCTTCTACCTCAAGAACACTAGTTATTACTCAAAATAACCTTGCACAAGATCAAACCAATTAACCCTCATTAGATCAACCTTATGATCTATCTCCCTATGTTAATGAGGCCTTAAACCAAGCCTTTATGGTAAACTTAGAAACTATGCTAGCCATGACTTAAGATGAAGTACCAAATAGAGGAGTGGTTGATGGTAAGGGTGATCAAACGGGGGTTATAATGGGAAATTAGAATAAAAATGAATTATGTGCATTCAACCATCAAGGGAAGTCAAACATAGATATAAGTTCTATAGTTGCAAACATAAGGAGTAAGAGGAAGGTTGTTGAAGAAGTTCAAGAGACTGCCAATGGTTCTCTATTGAATGTTTAAATAAGTAAAAGACCAGGTATGTCTAATGTCATTCTAAGTAAACAAGTAAGTCAGAGATTAGAATGTTAGGAATGCTTTCATACCTCCAAATTATCAAGGTGTAGGTAACATGGTTATTTCTTATGGGCAATCAAGAGTTATTGGTCCTTTCACTAACATTATGGAGTAAATGAAAAGGTCTCAAGTGAATTTATTAATGTGGGATACATTGGCTATACCTGGACAAGTAGACCTACTTTAAGAGGAGATGTCTAAGCTCAATTTGACATCCAAATAGCCTATCCAAAGAGAGGTATCCTTCATAAACACCATGAATCTAAGTGAATGTCAATCAATCAAAGTTAAAAAGGTATAAAAACCTCCTCCATTCTATTTATCCATAATTTTAGAGATTATTTGGTATATAATTATCTCATTGATAGTAGAGCTAGTACTTGTGTTATGCCCAAGATGATAGCTGACAAAATAAATATGAAGTATGAACCCCATGTCAAAGGATTACTCCAATTATATGGGTCAGTTACCAAGACCATTGGTATAATCAGAGGTTTGCAAATCATTCTCCATGATTTTCCTACCTTCACCATTTCTCAAGATGTTTCAATGGTAGTTGTGCCTCCTCATTTTTCACTTTATCTAGAGAGTTAACTACTAAAATTGGAGGTTATCTGACTTTAGACTAATCCTACATAGGTTTTAGGACTAGATATGGTAAAAAAGAGATAATCAAGTTAGAACCTATTTCTAGTTTTCATGTTGAACCTTATGTGCCTTACACCTCTATCATGAATTTTAAACCTCTAACATGAATTTCAATGTGATTGAATAAGATGATCACCCTAATGATCAAGAGCCTCTAAATCTTATTAATGGCATATCTAATTTTTATCTTGATGAGCTAAGCAAGGTGGTTTTGAAGAAACTAGTCTTGGAACTTATATAATTTATGAGGATATTAATGGAGTCCTTGAGGCAGATCATGACAACATCCTAAAACAAGTTACATTGGTAAACTATCTTATACATGTGGATGGTGATGTGAGTATCCTAACTTTGTCAAAACATGAAAGTCCTAATGAGCATCCCATTCTACCTATAAAAAATGAAAATAATCATAATCATGAACCTCATGAAGAAGTAGATGACATGTGGCAATAATACTATGCTATTGTTCAAGAATTTGAGGAGGTTAGAATACCTTTGGTCCTTCAATATGAGTGCATACCTGATGTTAAGGTCAATCATGTTCTTAATGAACCAAAAGAGGAGCTTTAAATCCCTATCAAACAAGAAGCAACCTTGGTAGAACAAAATGTGATTGATGAGCATAAGGAAACATTGGAGGTTTCAACTAATCTAGAAATAACCTTGGTAGAATATGAGGTGTTTAATGAACATAAGTAGGATAGTCTTGATGAATTATAACAAGAATCATGTCATGTTTCAAGGATACTTTAGGTTGAGAAGTCTTTAATGACTCATAAGATGGAGTTTGAGGAGTGTCAATGGAACATGATAGAAGTCAATTCAAGTACAAATACAATCAAGTACCTTAATGAGCTAGATGGAGTGTTATTGAATACTTCAAACAACCAATTTATAGTCAACAGAAGACTCAACCATGGTAAGTCTTTTGATTATCTCCACAAATAAGAGTTCACAAACAAGCATGCCTCATATGATGGATTGTTTTTTGGAACAAAATTGATACAAGGAGTATTAACTTTGACCCTAGTTGAAGAAATTCAAAAGATGATTTTCACCTCAATTATCATGAGTTATTGTACATACTGGGGTAGGTGTGTTTCCTTTCAATTGGTTTGTGTTTTCCCTAAGTGTTCATGAGAACAAAAGTGTGTGTTTTATTTCTTATCTTGTTGCTTGTTTCTTTGTTGTGTGTGGTGTGTTTGGTGTTCTTTCAAAGGTTTATCAGTGTCTATAATAGTGTATAGGTAACCCCATATCCTAATGGATAGAAGGCTACTAGTCTTTGGCATAGCAGGCTTGCCACCCCTAGGAAATCACCAAATTATTGACCAAATTTGACCTTAGGTTAAATTAGGTCAACCCATATGTATTCAAACTTCCTATAAGGTCTTACCAATGTCATAAATATGTTTATTCATGTCTATTAAGTTCACTTAATGTGTTTCACCTTGGTCATTTATATCATGTCTTAATTTTCCTCTATGTCACCTTTTGGTCATTCTAGGAGGTTATAAATAATATTCATGAAAGGAAAGATGTGTTAATATTTTTTCCAACATCCAAGATGTTAGTTGAGTGTTAGGAGTCAATTATGAAACTGACATAATGTAGGTTCAATGTCCATCTAAGGATATCACTATAAAACATGCAATTAAGGGTAGTTGTATGAACAAGGAAAGTACACTTAGCATGTGGGAAGGCTCAAGAGTGTCCTTTAAGGTTCCCTTAGTCAATTTTCATGCTTAATAAGTCATGATAGGTTCAAATCTATCAAAAAACACTTCATCTTATTCATCATTCTCTTAGACAAGGTCATACAAGTCAATTGGTCCAATATTGGTATGGATAGTACAATGGGAGTTGAGCTAAATACATTTTCCAAGTGATAGTAGACTTCATTATCTTCCTTTCCATGTTGATAATTTCTAGTTTTATGTACTATGCTTCATGAATCATCCTTAATAATGTTGATGACTCAATTTTGTTTGTTTATCCCAATAGCCTTTGGTTTTCTTATATGTTTATAGTTGTATGATGATTTCAAGAGTTGTATTTGTTTTTTAGATATGTCTTATCCTCTTCATAATGTTTATAATATGGTTTTCAAGTGTGAAGATAAGGATATATGCATAAACATCTCATTTTTCTACTAATAATACTTCACTTAGTTTTCAAAAAATGTTCCATCAGTTGCAGAGATTACCTCCCTATTTTGGTCATCAGAACAAGGATAATACAAGGTGATATATTGGTTTCAATCTCTTATATAATGGTGATCAATTATTATTTTGAAGGTTTTAAATTAATTAAGTGAATATACCTAACACATAAGCACAATTAGACTCCTTTGTGAGTGTCACCTATAGTTAAGTGAAGCTAAGTCCTTGGTCAATCATGTTGATGATACATGAAGGTTTCAAGGTCTTGAGAGTTCTCTCAAGGTGAAACAATAGGAATGATTTATTCAAAGAGATCAAAAATTAGTTTTGAGAACCAGTTCAACTTAGCACATTATCCTATATGACATAATAACACCTACAAGTATTCTACAATGGCTTGAGTTCAATACATATGAGGTAAATAGTGTTGAGATGAAGAGGTTTTGAACTCACTTGAAACATTAATTGAGGTCTAAGAGGATAGAGAATACCATTGTGATAAGGGTGAGTCCATTGCATGAAAATAGACATATAACCTTATTCCTAGATTGATAAAGTTTCTTAAAGGATATTTTTACCTTAACTTCTTGTAAATGAACTATGTCCTATACATTGTCCTTCTATGGTATGATATTATAAAGCCTATGTAAGCCTAAATGGCCTCCCACTTGAAGTTTAGGATTTGGCGGATCACATTTTGACATATGAATGATTGTATGGTTAGGATAAAGAAGGTTTAATGACTTACAACTAAAAACATTCTTGTTTAATAAGCTCATAGATCTATAATACCTTTTAAGTCTAAATGAGTATAGAGCTTGAAGTGAAAAAGTGGTCTTATAATGTATTTGGTGAATAGAGAGGGGTACTTAGCTCAAAGTTGTGAGATGAGATTATCCAAGCATGAGATGATCTTGATGACTTTATATGAATTCAATAATGTGAGTATAATTTTAAAAAACATCTTCACCTACATGAAACCTCCAACTTCTCCCCCAAATGAACCCCTATAGTCTGGCATATCCATAAGTTAGTTAATGTTAATGAAAGATGTAAGCTAGAACATGATCAGACACATGAAATGAATGAATATGTATAGTCACTTTAAAAATTATGCACACTTACATATGGCCCTCAAATAATAATCAACACCTATAATAAATTTGGGTATTTTGAATACACACCTACATTTATGACATAGTCTATGGACTAGTTCATGTAATGAAGGATGTTAGGTGAAGGTGAGCAGAGGGGTTTGAAGTGGATGAAAATTTTAAAATAATCATCATAATTTCATATCACACTAAATTTTATATTTATGTATAGGATAATTAAGGCAAAGACTGAGTTTTGTACCCTAACCTACAGTTAACTAAAATCCTACACAACTTGCAGACCTAGTGAGCCAATTTTGGGAAACTTGAAGGTTTGAAGGATTTTTAAACATGATCAAGCTATGATATTTTGTAAGAAACATATTTAAAACTTATTATAACCTCCCATAGTTCATTTTTTTCCTTTTAAATAGGGGATATGCCCTTTATTTTATCTCAAATAGAGAACACTCCCTGTCAAGACAAAGTTGTAGGTAGAGCACATGAGTGGTAAGACAATGTGATTGGGAGTATTGTAACACTATTATATTATGTGGGAGACTTATTTATATTTTTAAAAATATTTAATGTCACCTAAAATCATAATAATCACCTATAGGTGGTTATGCAAACAATTATGTAGTCCAAACCTAGTAGGCCTAAATTGAGAATGAACCCTAATAGCTTCCAATCTCACTTATAGCATCAGGTGAATTTTCAAAACTATTTTATGACCTTAAATAGATATTTTAGAGTCCACATCACTCATTTTTTTATAAATAAGTATCTTAAGTTGCTCGTTTTGACATAAAATCATCTAAGGGGTACATAGAATGCATGAGAGAGCTTGAGAGGCCAAGTTTGAGTGCTCATATATGTATGAAACTTGTTCATGAGACCTAAATCACTTAGGGAGAATTTAATAGGGTATTTTAACCCAACTTTGGATAATTATTTAAAATTTTGGATGCCGATATTTTATAAACAATCCTTAACAATCTAAACCTTCTAAAACCCTCTCAAAACCCTAGTTTGGAGCTAATGGAAAATATATGAAGAATAATGAATTAAAAATGGTTTATATGGTCATGAAATTTAATTATACATGTTTTTAACTCTCCCAAGTTCTTTTAAATCCACTTATATCATACTATCATCTATACATACAGGGTTAATTCTTTGTTTCTTATAGGATTTGAGCTATTTGACATGTATAGAATAGAATGGGAAAGTAAATATCATTTTGGGATGTATTTATGGGATTTTAATAACTCCTATAATTCATTTATCACATTTTTTAATAATAAAATACCTCTTATATCTCATTAATCATAGGTAATCTAAATAGATAGTGAGAAAATAGAAATGACTACCTTGTGATACGGTGATCAAGGTGACTAAGAAAATTTTAAAGTCTATCTAATGGAGTGGAAGGTAATAATATTATTAAAAAATATCCTAACACCTATTAAATTAGTTTCCTTAAGAAACTACAACTCACTTTGATGACAAGTGTGAAGACAGACCTTGGGATTAGTGATGAATGACTATAAGCATTAAGTGATGAGTGAAAAAGATGAATTCATCAGTTAGGGATGAGTAGATGAAATGCACTTACCTTTTATCTACCTTATCATGATACACCATATGTTTCAAGGTTTCCAACGGTATTTTTGGACATTCAAGTGCACTCCTCACCATCATGAAGGCAGTTTCAAAGCTCACCATCATGAAGGCAGTTTCAAAGCAAGGAAATGAATGGTCTATGCCAACTTGAGGAAGGTGTTATTTTTGAGATTGACACATGATCATAACAGCATTATAACTTTTTTTACACTTCATTACATGTAAATTTTAACTATTTTATAAAGTTTTTCACCTGGTCTTGTGACCCTTCATCTTCACTTATTTTCTCTCTTCTTTTATGTCTATATATTCAATCCTTTTTGGCTTTGTAATGGATTCACAATTGGTATGGAAAAGCCTTGCTAGTTTTGACACCTAATTTACCTTTGAATAATTTTTTATAACTTTATTTCATTCTCTAAAATCTCTTATTTTAATGTGTTAAGTGGTTTGTGTGTTGACAAGTGATGAAAATGCTCTCCTTGCTTCCATGTCTACTCTTGCATGTTTGTGTGAATGATATCTCTTCTAAAAAGTTTCATAAAGTGTATTGTTTTTTAATTATGTGTTCAAGTGTGAGATGAAATAATAGTGTCTTTTATCAAACCTTATTTTCACCCACCTCTAGATAGGCATATAAATCTACCTCTATGATAAATATTTATGCTAGGACATAGGGTTGAATTCAGTTAGAGTAGTCTTCTTTCTTAAGTGTAGATTCAATTATGTTGTGTGGGGTTATCTTTGTGTATCACCTCATTATCATAGATTTATTTTATGTCTCCTTATTCCCTTTTCACCCCCAATAGTGATTATCTTAGTGTAGTGTGATCCTAATAGATAAATCAACGGAGCTAGCCCTTTCAATCCTAGAGATCTATCTCTTGTAGTGGATTTTATAAGAAGGGAGATAGTTTCATGTTGTCATAATATTGATAAGGTCTACTTTAATTCTATAGGGTGATATTTTAGGTTGAAATAGGTATATCAAAGGTAAAGTTTATCATGAATCACCTGAGTCTTCTAAGTATGAACAAGGGGATATTGGTACTCATGAAGAGCTTAAATATGTCAACATTGGGAAGTGTTACTCAAGAGAAAAGAGATGTATATTCATTAATATCTTAAAGTTATACAAGGATTTATTTTCATAGAGTTATGACAATATAAAAATATTCCAAATAAAATATATGAATCATAACGTACTATTGAATATAGATACATCACCTTATTAATAAAAATAAAGTCATTAAAATCCAAATACCATTGTAACCATTAATGCTAAAATATACAAGATGTTTGATGCACATATTCTTTTCCTAATTTGTCATTCTAAATGGGTAGCAATATCATTATATGAATAAAAAGTGGTTAAATTTACATATATGTTATTATTAGGAACTTAAATCAATAATATCTAAAGGATAATTATACTTTACCAATTATGGATTAGATACTACAA
Source organism: Torreya grandis (assembly GCA_037957365.1). Classification (NCBI taxonomy): domain Eukaryota; kingdom Viridiplantae; phylum Streptophyta; class Pinopsida; order Cupressales; family Taxaceae; genus Torreya; species Torreya grandis. The sequence continues at coordinate 6,764 of JARHVA010010910.1, read as the reverse complement.
GTCATCATAGGATCATAAATGTTTTTTATGATTGATGTATTTTTAGGCTAAAATTAGGTTGAAGTTTTAGTATAAGATCAACATAAGATGACATTTACAATACCTTCATAAACCTTCACTATAGAATAATTATTTTTAGTCTCATCAACATTGGAGTTACTTTTCAAATGGTGGTGGATTTAAAATTTCATGATCTCAAGAATAATATCATAGTGATTTACCTAGATGATCTTACCATTTTATCAAAAAAGTGTGAAGATCATTATGATCATTTGATAAGAGTCTTTCATGAATTTAATACTCGTGGCATATCACTGAGTCCTAAGAAAATCATATTCAGGGTGACCAAAGGAAAACTTCTTGGTCACATTGTGTCAAATGAAGGAATAAATATTGATCTAAAAAGGGTTCAATCCATGAAAAATCTAGCCCTTCCCACTAGTAAACAAGGTGTTCATTACAAGGTAAATTTCTTAATGAGTTTTTTCACTATTTTTGTTGAACTTACTGAGCATATTGTTGAAATGATGAGTATTAAGTCTACTTTCAAGTGGAGCAAAGAAGGCAAGGAAATTTTTGAATAAATAAAGACTGCTATTTCTAGATTACTGACTCTAGAATCCCTGATTTCAACAAATATTTTATGATCTATCACCATGCATCATAACATACTTTGTCATAAATCTTGGTGAAACATAATAATCAAGGAATTAAGACACATAAAATTCATGATTTTTGGTTTGAAAAAGCATGAGCTCAAATACTCCTTGATTTAAAAGCATGCCTACACAATGGTTAAAGTGGTTAATCAATTTAGGTATTACATCCCAAACTCACATATTATTGTTTTGGTACTTGATCATGTGGTTAAGTATATTTTAATGTAGTAAGATCTTGGTTCAAAGAGAGGAGGGTGGATGCAACAATTCCAAGAAAATGGTTTAGACATTAAACCAACTAAGCTCATTTGAAGACATGTTTTATGTCAAATTATAACTAAAAATGGACATAAAAAAGCCCTGAGTGAGTCGTAAGATCAATATCCATCTAAAGAAATACCTATAGTTATTTTTTTTAGTACCATGAATGAATGGTATAAAGCTATAGCATATTTCCTCACATATAGAGAGTGTCTCAAAGGTTTGAGTGCCAAATAAAAAAGGGTGATAAATTTGAGAGGTTCTAAGTATGTAATATGGGATAATACTCTTTTCAAGAGAGGAATTGATGGCTTATTTTTGAGGTGTGTTTATAAATAATAGTAGAAGAGGTTGTAGAATATTTTTATATCAAATCATGTGGTGGTCAATTTTCATCACCAGCTATATAACACAATATCTTGAGAGATAATTATTTTTGGCCTACCCTTTTCAAATATGCTTAAGAGTGGGAGTCAAAAAGTGAAGCATGTTAATAGTTTGTAGGAAGGCTGAAGCTCACAACATTTCCCTTAAAACTAGTTGTAATTGAAGAGACTTTTCATCAATAGGGTATGGACTTCATAGGCATGTTGAAACCTCATTATAGTAATGGTCACACCTATATTCTCACTATGATTAATTATTATATAGTATTGGTAGAATTAATCCCTATTAAATAAACTACTTCTGAAGTGGTATGTAACTTCATCAAGGAAAACATCTCGATCATGTATGGGGTTCTGTAAAAGATAGTGACTAATAATGATTCTAAATTTTCTTATTTTGAGCTCATTAGTTTATATTATAAATATGGTAAATCTTTGTCCCACTCTTTAGATTAATACCCATAGGGAAATGGTTAGGCAAAATCAAGTAACAATAATATAGTCAGAATCATCTACAAACTTGTTGAAAAAAATTAGAAGAATTGGCACAAGAAGTTGTATGATGCACTTTGGGCTAACTGCAATACTTTGAAAATTACTATCATCATGTCACCTTTATATTTGATGTATGGTATTGATCTTTCCTTGCCCATTTCACTATAACTACCAGTTCTTCAATTAGACAAGGCTATTGAAGATCCAAATTTTAGATTTTCTTTGGATAAGAGGATATTTTATTTGAAAAAATTAGAAGAAGAAAGAGTTGAGATAGTTGATTTCAATGAAAGGTAAAATACTTTTTAACAAGAAGGCCAAGTAGAGAGATTTTCATATTGATGATCTTATTCTTCTTTGGGAAAAAAGGTGAGGACCTAAAGGTAGTCAAGGAAATTTTGATTCTTTTTAGAAAGGTCCTTTCAAGATTCATCACTTTTATGAGACAATACATATTATCTGGCCTATCTTGAGGCACCCATCTCCCACTTCTTTATATTGGTAAATATTTGAATTTTTTCAAGAAGTAAGGGTTGGTTGTCACCAACCATGTATATAGGTTATATTTAGGATTTTGATGGTGTTTCTTTTCTTGATTTATCATTTCCTTTTCATTTTAGTTCTATTATTCCTTTCTTTGGTTTTATTTTCTCATGTCTATCTTTTTCCATTTTATCTAAAAGTTTAGTTATTCATGATGGAGAATCCATAGCCCAATGAACTTATAAACTAAAGTTTGAAGCCAAAAAAAAATGGATTTCATCCTTTGTCTTTGATAATTCAATTCCCTAGTCAAAGCCAATTATTGTTCATAAATTTATACTTCTAAGAAAATTTGGGTACCCCATTTCAAATTTTAATCAAGTTGAGTCAGAGGTCAAAAATCAAAGTTTAATCAAGTGTGAATGAAGGGATTAAAGTTAGAACAATGAATTTTTAATTTTAATTCAACATTAGATACATGATAATTAGATGTTAGACACTAAAGCTTACAAGTAGAACCCGAAGACTAATAAAAACTAATTTATGAGGATTGATGCCTACATGTACGAGAGTTTGACTACCATGCTATTTATTATTTCTTTCCCATTATTCCTCACTTCATTTATTTTTCCTTGAAAGTTTTGGTTCATTCTCATTTTGGTCCTAGATCTTTATTTTCACCTACTTGGTCATGGTTACAAATTTATTATTCCTTCTATTCAACACTCCAAGTGTGTTTATCCTTGTTTATAAGTTAGCTTTTTTGGGATACATTAGGGTTTTCACATATTTTACTTGTCAATGTTCACTTCTTAAATAATTAAGTGGGATTCAAACCTTTTTTATCACCTCCTAGGATTTGAGCCCCTTGAATCAATCAATAAAATTTGAGCCCTATTCGATAGTGGAGTTTAAGTTATTCTAAGCACCTAGAGAGATCCAACACTTCTTGGTAACTCATTGGGATATAAGACCTACGTTCAACCTCTTAATTCCACCTTAGCAAATCTATATCCCTACTAAGCACCTATCAGGATCTGACCCCTACTTAGCACCCTTTATTTTTGACTTGTTAGGATCTAAGACCTACGTTATAGCCTATTGATTATTCATTAACAAATCTTGATCCACATATTACACCCATTAAGATCTGACCCCTGCTCAAACAACTCCCTACTTTCACTTTCTTTATTTCCTCATCTCTGATCCTTTCACTTCCAATTTTCATATTCAATAACTTTGAAAAAGAAAGGAGATATGAATTACCAATACCATGGGGTCACTCCATAGTCCAATCTAGAATCTACTGTGAATCAGATTACTTACATTGATCTAGGCATATTTAAATGGTTTAATTTTTAAATATGGTAAATGTGGAGCATAAATAATACCAGATGTAGAGTATATATGATAGTAGGCTACAACAGGCAGTCATTTTTCCAATATCAATTTAGTGCCTTAAGTTGGTGTTAAATATAATGAGTCACTACAATAGGGAAAATAGGGAATTTAATAACTAAAAGGGTGAATATATATTACACTTAGGAGTAGATCACATTGAATATATGCTAAGGATTATTGATCATGAGTCATTTTTTAATCTTTCTATAGATTTAGATAGGTAGATTTGGGAGTCAAATATAGTTTCCTATTCTATATCATTAATTAAGTATTGGTGGATAAATCCTAAGGCTTCTTCCACTAGAGTTTCTAAGACTATGTTTCGATCGAAATTAAAGATGGAGATCAATGAAATTATCGCTCTTTTGAATAAGGTGGTTAGGAAAACCCATGACCAAATATTATTAAGAGTATATGTACAAATATATTCAAATTATTCATGAAAATAATCAATTCATCAAGTAGAATGAGTTGATAAGTGATTCCATCCATAATCAATTACGTGAAGTCCACCAAATTGGTAAATTCTATATGACTTCATATCTAGATATGTAGTAGTGAAAATAAGAATATACAATGGATATAACACAATTATATATATGTATTCCTCTAGGATCTATGAAATTTATCCTCAACTCGCATTGAAGGCTAGTGTCAAACACTTCCATAGAGTCAATGATGCCTTTTTACATTACATCATCCAAATGTTTGAGGCAGAACCATACAATCTCAAATTTTATATTGTTTGCCACCATAGAGATTGAAATATGGATAGGATGGTTCATTCAAATCCCCACCTTCTCTTATATTAATATATATGGGTGTGAGATTGTCCCATTTATGCAACTAAAGTTTGTTCATGATAATAAGGCTCTAATGGAGTTGGTGCGATAACTAATTAAAACACATAAGATTCTAACTAATAAGCATATGTCTAGAGAACATTTTCCTATCACTATTTAGAGGTACACCTTCACCACATTTTGCATAAGGAAAAATACATGGAATAAAAAATGTCCCATGTCACTCTTAGGCCTTTCCATAGTAGGCCTTCATTCAATACTCAAGGAATGATAAAGAATATTATGAGTTATACATATCGGTGCATCCCATACTATGAAGACTATAGGATGGATGAGAACTAATTTAAATTTATGAATTACTCTCATGTCAATCTTGACCAAGTGATAAACTACAATATAGCCTTTATTCCTAAATATTTTGAGTATGATGATGAAATTAAAGATATAATTTATTTTGAGCAATATATAAAATCAAGACCTTTTTCTCGAGTGGATTGGATCAAGCTAGACTTAACATTATTTGAGGATATGATGTGAGTTAGTGTTGAATAGAACCATATAATGGATAGAAGGGCAAAGGATTTAATGGATAACATGTTATATTTCCATCTCTATATATCTCCTAAACAAGATAAATAGACAAAAGAGGGAAAATCTTTCATAGGTACTTAGACTAGTAATGTAATGGAAACTATAATAATTGAAGAGGCAAAAGATCCCCCAAAATGATATAGTAAGAAGACCATTAAAAATAAATCTCAATAAGGTAGTTAGACTCAAATGAAATCCTAGGGTATCTACAGTTTTAGGTGATCCATATAAAAACATGGTCCATTCCTCAAAGGTTGATCAAGAAAACCATGTTACAGTTCATGACAGTTGAATTGAACAAAGTTAACTCATATTCAAGTTCAATTGAACAAAGTAGCTTAGATATATCTCATATTTAGAATTTTTTTTGGTCCCTAGGAAATGTGCCTTACATTATGTCATTCATTCCATCCTCCTTAGTGTCACATGAGTGGGCTCAAAGTGGAATGGGCCATCATCGCCATCACTTTTGTCAATGCTCTTGTAGTCATGAAATATGTTTTCTACCACATAGGTTGTTGCATTCACTGGCTAAGTGTGGTGGTCTGGCTATCCCACATCACCATTGTGATAACCCTTCTCAAAACTACATGCAAATAATATTCAAACTAAAAATATATTTTATTTCAACTTTTAGAACACCTGAATTTTCCCTACATTTATTCATCCCCAAAAATGGTAATTTTGACACATATGCATCTGGAAACTTATTTAAACTTATAATATTGATATATAATATAAAAAATTAGTAATGATATATCTTCATGTTGTTACATATCATCAATTTTCTATATTTTATTAGAAACACAAAACTAGCAATTCCACTCACCCAATTTCACCAAAAATCACAAAAATAATAAATGATAAACTTCTAGATTAAATTAGTGATATAATTGATTAAAGTATATAAAAATTGGTTGTTTTATATAAACAACCAATGGCAATAAAAAAATGACATAAATTTGGATATACCACACTAGACTCTGCTCAAATTACACTCCAAACTTGTAACTTGCACACCACACTGAATGCAAATAAATATACAAATATATGAAGCTCAAATGCAATTTAAGAATGATATTACCCTCATTAAATCAAAGTGTATTCATCTTATGATCTATAATAATCCAAGGGGTTTTATCCTCGAATCCTATACTTATAGCACAAGTACAACTAGCAAAGAAAATTTGTTAATTTGCCAAAAGATCCCCACCAAAGAGGTTTCCTATCTTAAATAAAATTTGGGGCACAAATTCCAATGTCCCAAAAGTTCAAAATTATAAAAATTTCATATCTTACTCTGACATGGGTAATATAAAGTTTCAGTAATCTATCTCTAGGCATGGGTAAAATAAACTTTCCATATTTGCCATCCAAAATAGACCTACTAATTACAGTCATAGTTTCTTTCTTTAGTTTATATTCTCAAACTTTCCCAAATTTGATCCACTTAAACAATAATAGCAAGTCTCCTTAGATCTCATCATTTTTCTCTCTTAGAAATCCCACACCCCACTTGTAAGTTTCCCTTAGGCCTCATCATTATCTTCACTTAGAAACCCATACCCCACTTGGCTAATATATTTAATAATAAAATTTTATTAATTAATTGACCCTTATTAAAATTGATGAATTTTTGGGACCAAATAATTAAAATTTAAATAAACTATTTTTCTTTCTTCCTC
>JARHVA010010909.1:82500-114198 GCA_037957365.1 Torreya grandis | reverse complement strand
AGAAAATGCCATCATTCATCAATAACTTGTCTTTCTACTAGTCAAACATATGGACACCATGTACAAGAAATAAGCTCTATTGAGAGGGTATTCTATGGAGGAGGGCTCCCTTGATAAATACCCCAACATCATATTATCCCCAGCCTCCTCTTATCCCTTCCTTTGAAATCCCTAATACTAAAAGCCTTTCAAAGGATATCCCACTTTAGCTCATTATGAATAAACCTAAAATAATCATCCTTGAAGAGGAAGATGTGGTGGAATATTTAGGGAAAGGAAAGACCATCTTGACTGATTCAGTCTAAAAAATAATAGATGACTAGAGGAATGGATCTAGGTTTGAGTTCCATAATCAAGGAATGGAACTTGATTAATAGAGAATTTGGGAAGATGTTACAAGATTTTTCATATATAAGTGAGTCCTAAAATCCCTCTGTAGGTAGAAATATTAAAAATATAGGGTTCAACTCACTCTAAAAACCTCCCCCAAACTCCACAATATGGCTAACCCCTAAAGAAGAACTCAGATAAGGAGGACCAAAAGAAACTAAGGATGATCTTCTTGAAGGACACTAATGAAGGCCTGAACAAAAGGACCTAGGTAATAATTACCAAGGAAAATTTAAAGGATAATGTAAAATCTAAGGATCCTAGTAAATAACTCATGGAGGACACTGTGCCCCTTAAGTAATTACACTTTTCTATTAGTTGTATTTGATCTTCTACTTTAGGTTTTTACTACTATTTCTTTTGTTTTGGTTTTAGTATGTTTTCCATCTTTTGGGTATTACTCTACTTTACTATGCTACTAGTTTAACTTTTAGGCTACAGGATCCATGTAAAACCTACTTATTTACCTAATCAAACAAAAAGAGATTATATCAATTTAATTTATGAATATAACACAACCTTATGTTATGGCTTCAGAAGCCTATAAGTGTATACTTTTTTTACTAATAAATAATATGATTGAGTGGTTTTATTTTTTGTAAATATGAAAATGTGGTCATATTCTATGATATATTGAGTTGCATTAAGCATTTTTTTGATGAAACCAAATAAATGAATGTGTGTGTGAATGCAACTCATATATGATTTGTTTTTAGTATCATATGTTGATCTATCCCATGGTTTATATATATATATATATATATATATAAACTCATATATGATTTATTTTTAGTATCATATGTTGATCTATCCCATCAACATATGATACTAAAAATAAATCATATATGAGTTGTTATATATATATATATATATATATATTCTTTTATAAAAATGTTATAGTCTCATTTTTTTTGTATTTGAATATATGTGTTGGGTACAAAAAATATAAATATGTTTTCACTGTGATCAATAAGGAAGGGTAGATGATAAGTAAGACAAACCTTACAAGTTTAGGATTTATTGTTAATATATACTTTGAACTCTAATATTGGAAAGTGATAGATGATTGTGTTTCTTTTAGTTGTCTTCATGTTACGACTGAGCAATGGTGAGAATAGTTTTCCCATGTTGTCTATATATAGTTATATATGCTTGTACCATAAATAGAAAATAACAAGTCATTTTGTCTATGCCTTTAGGAGATGGATACAATATTAAATATAAAATTTGTATGAAGTTAAAATTAGTCAAGAGGCATGAAAATGATCTACACCTTGATGATAACATCAACATGGTAAATTTTTTATCATCAAGAATGTAATGATGGTATTATGTTTGTAAATATTTCAAAAATAAATTAGGGTTTTTCTTTACGAAATAATGTTATTTTTGTTTATGTAAAAATAATTTTTTTACTTGAAAGTAGATCATAACATTTTATTTTATTTTATTTCTATTTCATGGTAAAAATAAATGGAATACTTGTATATTAGGCATGGACTATATAGTTTGATCAAATATTTAAGAATACTATTGTCATGATTGAAACTTGGTAATTAATAATGGTTATCTATATGTACCATTGGTCATGAATAATAATTAAGATGAAGGTAAGAGGTTGATTATGGTATTTTATAAGGGAGTTAATTTTGTTATAACTTCATCTACTTCTACCAAATTTATATTGGGAAATAGGTATGTCTTCCCTCTATAAATGTTTTTGAATCATCCTTAGTAAATTAGGAACTAGTGTTGTTGGAAATAATTTTTTTGTTTCAATTAGTTATTAATTAAATGACTTATATTTTAATAGTTTATAATTAATAAAATTTATTAGATAAACCAAGCCTATAATAAATGATAACTTTCTACCTAAATTAATCTAAGTGGAGAAAAAAAATTGATGTATGTACTCAGAAGATAAGATGAACTCATTGGGTACCAATTATTGTAGACAATGCAAGGTTTGTTAATTATACATATGGTTTCTATTATTTATGTTTTTTGTTCAATAATTCATAAGCTCAGTAGCTCACATGGTCTATTTATTTTAAGTGTAAAGCATCCTTCAAATTAAATCAGTTATATAAGAGTAATATTGAACATGAGTCTTTTGAAAATTAGGTCCATTATGAATTTAATTTAATCTATGACCATAATATTATTTATATAATATGATGACATTAATAAATTATAGCATGCATATTTTACAAAATAATAAGTTCATAAACCACATTGGTACCTTGGTGAGTCAACACTTAATGATAGAGTTTGTTTATAAGTGAATAAGGACCTAAAACTATGTTAAAATGATTGGTTATTATCGATGATTCAATCTAATATGTTTCATTACTTTCTAAATAAAATTAAAATTTTATAAATCAAAATAAAATTTTATTCAACCATCAAACATTATTCATTCATTTAAAATACTACATAGATGTGGAACCTCAAAAGTTGAAATAAAGTTTACTTAAATATTAAATTTGGGAGGAATAAAAAATTAGGTTACAAATTTTATATTTTTATTTAATTATGCATTAATAAGAAGAGTATTTAGGGATAGGAGGAAATTACACTAAATAATACAAGTTCGTATAAAATGCCTTGAAGATTTCAAAAATAAGAGCTACATCTGTGAGGTTTACCAAGTCTTTATATTTTGAAAATTTGGCCTATTTAGGGTTTCACATATTTATCTTGACTTCACCTATACCCATTTATCACAAATTGGTACAAGCTAATGGGGAGACTACTATATCAAACCAAAAATAAGTTTAAGTAATTGTAATCTCTTTATTTTGTAATTTTTTAGAGATTAAAGGTGTTGTATATCTCATGCATTTGATTATATAGTTTATTATATTCTTGTTAATTTACTATTATATTTTAATTTATTATTATTTATAACTCTTATTTTAACACCTAGTGGATATTTTATTTTTTCATAGCTCTTTCTTACCGCCTAATGGCATTTTATTACTTATTAATATTACTTTATTATCTTGAGTTTACATAGATTTATATTCATCATCCAATGACACTGTGGATATAATAAGGTCCTTATCCCTCTATATCCTAAGAGATTTTATGTGTAGGTTCCCATACCATATCTATTCCATCCTCCTTTGTACACAAACCTTATTTACAGTCTCAACCCACTTTTTGGATAGATGTCTTGTGTCTATAGGATTTAGAAAGATATATATTTTACCTATTTAGAGGATTATTGTATTTTATAAGCCCCATTTTAGACCTAATAAATAATGTATTGACTAAAAAAAGAATATTTTCAATTATTTTAATTTTTAAATCTATTGTATAGGTTTGTATGCATGGGTTTGGATGACCTAAAACTATATTCTTTCTCTCAATAGACGAAGGGTTAAATAAGGTCAATCAAATAGATCATGTGTATGTTTGGATGAGTGGGAAAAGATCAATGTTATGCACATATATAGTAGACCGTAACCTAAAAATAAAATTATGAAATGGTTCCAAAGCCTAAGCCTATGACATAAGGATATAGATCTCACTATACCTCATAAAATGTATATGATTGTAAAGATGTAAGTAAAGGAAATGATTGTAAGGAGGTATAAGTAAACTAAATTATGGGTAAGTTATTTTAAAGAAGGTAATGTGTAATGGTAAACTAAATTAGGGTCTATGAAACCTAATGTGATAAATGGAATGACTAAGCAACCCTATATCTATACCAACTTATTCGGTATAAGGAAGATCTTAAATAAGGATACACATATACATTCACAAAGAAATAAGAAACATATAATATACTAATTAATTAAAGGAAATAGCGTAAAGATATAAATAATAATATTGAGGTGAACCCATATACACTTAAATTTCCCACTTTAGTTCAAGTGGAGATTCAAAGGAGATTTTATAGGTTCAAGAGATCAAATGGCTGGATGAAGACCTAGATATCATTACTTATGGACTCTTTTATGCACAAGATTAAAATAAATACACACTAAATTTTTAAACCTAAATCAATATTGTAATGAAATTACTTATATGTTCACATAGAATAATTTTATATCATATATAATAAGCAAATATGAGAGATCGCACAACAATAATTGACAATAAAGAAGAATATTGGATAATATAGCAAAGCCACTATGAGGGGGAAACCTACACAACAATGAAATAATAGAAAAACACTTAACATGATGATAAAAGACTAGTCACTACCTCCTTTATATAGTTTACTTAGCATAGGCTAACCTAACTAAGAACATAGAGAAAAGTAATAAAAATATAAAAGAAGTATGTAAGCCACAAGTTAGCCACACATATACCAAGACATGCCAAAGGTTAAGGGCATATCATGCCCATCCCATTCAAAACAAAATTATCCTTAATGTTGAGTCAAATTTTTATGTTTCTACATAAAAAATTCATCTTCCCAAGTAACATCTTCATAGGGAAGATTCTTCCATTTGATCAGGTACTCCTTAATTTCTTAAGACTACAACTACTTAGTGCACATTTGAAGGATCACCTTAGGATCAAGAAAAATTCTTCCTTCCTCATCCAATTTTGGTAACTCAATCTGGGTAGCCACTTTATGTCCAATTTTTTTATTTATTCATGATACATGAAATACTAGATGTATGCAAGTGGAGGAAAGAAACTCTAACTTGTAGGCCACACTACCAATTTTTTTCAAGATCTGATAAGGCCCATAATACTTAGGGGATAATTTTTTATCCTTTTTATAGTACTTCAAGGACATATTATTATATGGTTGTAAGTGAACAAAAACCCAATCACCAATGTTAAAATTCCTCTTACTCCTATGTTCATCTACTTTTTGTTTCATGTGATTTTGGGCCATAGCTAAATTTTCATGCAAATTGGAAAGGACCTCCTATTGATGGTGAATATGTTTTTCAACTACATGAAGCATAGGATGGACCTTCAAGGTTGAAGTGATGGATGGTGGGTGGTATCCATATAGTTACATAAAAGGAGACATTTTGGAAAAACTATGAACAAAAGTATTATACCACCATTCAACAAGTGGCAACCAATGAACCCATTTATCCTATTTATCAAAAATAGAACAATGGGGATATCCTTTGAGACATTTGTTGAATACATCAGTTTTTTCATCCAATTGAGGATGATATGATGAACTATGAGCCAAATGGGTGCCTATCCATGCAAATAACTCAGTCCAAAAATTATTATTAAAGATGGGATATCAATCACTGATAATGATTTTAGGGGTACCATGCAATTTTTGAACTATATAAAAAAAGTAGAAGATACTATACTAGTAAAAAATGGTTGTGATAAAGAATAAAAATGAGCATACTTATTGAGATCATATACCATAACCGTGATAACATTTTGACCATTAGATCTCAATAATCTTGTAATTAAATCCATAAATACCTCTTCCCAATGTTGGCTCAAGATAGATAAAGGTTAAAAAATACCTGAGATTTTGATGGTTTCTCCTTTATTTTTTTGATAGATCATACATTGAGCCACATATTTTTGGACATCCCCCTTGAGTCCTTCCCAAAAAAATCATACTTGATTCTATGATAGGTTTTTAAAAATATTGAATGATTTCTAATTGGAGTTGCATGAAGTTCTTGAAGGATTTTCTTAAGAAAATAAATTTACATAGGTATAATCTATCTTTATACCATAATGAGTCCTTCCATGTGAATTTTTCAAATCTACCCAAACCTTACTGAATATTATAAATCAAATCATGGGTATAACTATCCTTGTCCCATTATAATCATGTTTCCTCTCGCTAATCTTCATGCAGAACAGTTATAGCATATAGCAAGGCCTCAACTGATTCATCCTTCTAAGATAGTGCATCTGACACTACATTGTCTTTGCCTTTCTTGAAAAATATTTCAAAATCATAGCCTAACATCTTAGTTACCCATTTATATTATTCTTCAGATGATAACCTTTGTTTCAAAAAATATTTGAGACCATCATGATCAGTCTTTACCTAAAAGTGATGACCCATCAAATAAGGCCTCCATCATTTGATTACATGCAAAATGGCCATCATTTCCTTCTCATAAATGGGCTTATGCTAATTTTTACCCTTGAGTTGATGACTTTGAAATGCAAGTGGTCTACCTTCTTGCATCAACACAATACCCATACCATACCCAGATGCATCACATTCAAACATAAAACTCTTAAAAAAACTAGGAGTAACCAACACTAGAGTGGTGCACATCACCAATTTCAATCATTCAAATGGCCTAGTAGATGTATCAGCCCACTAAAAGAAGTCTCTCTTCAATAAAGATGTGAGTGGGGCTACAATTCTTCCATAATTTTTGGCAAACCTGTGATAGTAACTAATGAGCCCTAGAAATCCCCTTAGTTACTTGAGTGTCTTAGGAATCAACTAGTCCATCATTTCTTGTATTTTTTTAGGATCCAATTTTACTCCTGTATGTGAAAATAGATGACCCAAATACTCAACCTCACAAGCTCCAAAAGTACATTTGGAAGGTTTGGCATATAATTGATGTTGTTCCAAAATTAAGAGTACCTATTCCATGGTCTTCCCAAATTTTACTATAAATGAAGATATCATAAAAAAATACTAGAATAAATTTCCTCAAAAATAGACTTAAAATGGTACTCATCAAACTTTGAAAGGTATATGGTGTGCTTGTTAGCCCAAAAGGCATAACCAAAAACTCATAACAACCCTCATGAGTCTTAAAAGCAATTTTGGGTATGTCTTCATCACAAATCCAAATTTGATGATACCTAGAATGCAGGTCTAACTTGGTAAAATAAAGAGCACCATTTAAATCATCTAGCAAATCATCAATGACAAGAATAGGAAACTTATCTTTAATAGTGTACTTGTTGAGTTCTTTTATTTAGGGTACATCCTCCAAGTGTCATCTTTCTCTTGTACCATGACAACTACTGAAGAGAATTTAATTTGCCTATGGTGAATGATTCTTACATCCAACATTTCTTGTACCATCTTATCAATTTCACTTTTTTTAGCATAGGGATACCTGTATGGGTTGATTTTGGGTGGTGTACTACCAAGAATAATTTTGATAGCATGATCATGCATGCAGCTAGGTGGAAGTCCTTTTGGCATGTCACTAAAAACAACTAAATGGGCATCAGTTACTTGTTGTAGATTAAAAGGTGTAGATGGCTAAGTTGGATGAAATTCCATGGAAAATGAGTGAGCTAAAAATAGTGTAGCATCCTTTCAAAGAATATTTGTCATTTTATGGGAGCTAACAAGTTATGGAGATTTAGCCCTTAATCCCCTTATCTAAAGTGTTTTTCCCTTAGAATGAAAATACATGAATAATTCCTAGAAATTCATCTCAATAGTGCCCAAAATGGTGAGCCACTGTACTCTCAAAACAATGTCAACTCCCCCCATAAGAATAGCAAGAATAGGAGAATCTAATAAGTAGTCTCCCATGTATAGCTTAATAATATGACATTTTATTGAATAGCTGACAGTACCACCATCAACAATCAAGACCTAAAATTCTAGAGTAGGATAAATGAAATAGTTCAAGCGAGTAGCCAACTTATTATTGATGAAGTTGTGTGTACTCCTATAATCAATTAGAATAATGACTTATCTTGTTGGAAATCCACCACCTTAAGAGTTTGGGTAGTATCAATAATTGAAAGGGTATGATAGGAAATAGTAAGATGAGAGTCTTTAGGTTCCTCCTCAAGACCTTTTTTATCCTTGCCAAGTGCCTCCTCATCATCATCACCCTCATTAGCACCTTCAATGTAAAATAACTTCTTTTCAACACAATAATGGTCTATGATCCATTTATTTTTGAAAACATAACATAACCCTTTGGCTCACTTCTTCTCAGTTTGTCTAGGTGTTAGTCTGGTGGGTTGAGGATATGATGGTGTTGGAAAGGTGTGATGATGACTAGTAGTGAAGGTTTTTCATTTGATCATCTCTTTTTCCTCTACTATGCATGCTTATGGGATAACTTCTGATATATGTGTTGGGTTAAACATCATAACCTTCAATTAGATTCTATCTTTGAGACCACCTATAAATAAATCAATCAAATTTTCCTTAGTGATGTCTTCCACCCATAAAGATAGATTATGAAACTGATGAATATAATCCTTCATAGTTCCCATTTTCCATAGTTTGGCTAACTAGCTAAAGTAGTTAGTAGATACACTATTTTGATAATGAGCCAATAACTCATTAGTGAAAATAGACCATATAACATGAGCACCATTCTTTTTCTTTTGAGCACATAACTAGTGATACCAAATGAACTGCTTGGGTTCTAGATATAGAGACACCATAATCACCTTCTAAGAACTAGGTGTTTGATGTAGATCAAATAAATTTTCAAGTTGGGTAATATAATTGAGAGGATCCTTACCATCAAACTTATGCATGTCCACTTTGGATAACATTAGTTTCATTCTAGAATTAGAGTTGTTAGTCTTGAGAGGAGGAGGGCCCAAATGCTGAAGCAGAGGGGTGTTTGACTGTAACTGAGATGAAAGAGTAGACAATGAAGTAGTGATATGATTCAATTGATTTTAAATGCAATTAATCTCTCCATACATCCTTAAAACATTAGTTTGAATTGTAACAAAGTCATCATGTTGTACCAAGCCGTTTATGTCAGTTTGAATTTAAGAAATCAATGGATCTAAAGTTTTAGATTTCATGTCATTGGTAGGAGTATTAGGAGTTTCTTTCCCCCCTTTTCATACCCTTATAGAAGGATTAGCCATATACAAACCCTAGGAGGTTTTTTCCCCCATAAAAGTGTACCAGGGGATGATACCATTTGATCACCTTACCAAGATGAATCTAATGACTACCCTTGTGCACTAGAGTAAAATAATTTGGCACAAAAAAGTGTACTGGTAGACTATACCATTATGATCATTTCATCATGATGAATTGAATGAATGCAAATGTGCAAAGAAAAAAAAATTCTAGACTTTTTTTAATTATTTCTTTTCAAAAAAGTGTTTCAAATAATACTGCATTGACAGAAAAAATTAATTCTTCCTAGATTGCAAGTTGTTTTTTCAATCCTTCCCCTCATAAAAGTCGCACCTCACCTGATCCAAAAAAACAATGCCACAAAAATCTTGCCCAAATTGAAGATCTGATACCACTTATAATTAAATTACTTATATATTCACATAAAATGATTTTATATCACATAGAATAAGTAAATATGAGAGATCACACGAGAGGGGGCAACCTCCATAATAATTAACTAATAGCAAAATACTTAACATGATGATCAAATACTAACCACTACCTCCTATATATAGTCTACTAAGCCATGATTATTCTATTGGCCAACCTAACTAAGAACATAGAGAAATGTAACAAGAATATAAAAGAGGCATGTAAGCCACAAGTTAGCCACACATATCACAAGACATGCCAAAGGTTAAGGGCATAGTATAGATGGGTCAATATAGTGTAGGGTTAATAATATATAAAAAACAAACACAAGGGTGATAAATAGATATATTAAAGAATTCTTTTTCAAAACTTAGATAAATAATGTTTTGAATTTATATTTTGAGTTATACTAAAAATAAAAAGTAAAACTATTTATTAATATTACAATATATAATTAATAAGAGTACTTATCTAGTTTAATATGCATGTATATATCTAATATGGAAGAGGTTATAAGTATACTAGATATACATTTCGGATCAATCATCAGATTTTATAAATTTACACTTTATGGCCTTGGACGTGCATTAGATTTGTAAGGTTGCATCAATGTTATTATTTGACTCAGATGTAAGTGTCTAGTACATAATATCAACACATTTGGGTGTGATCACTTAAAACCTTGTAAGCTTTATTTTTTATTTATCTTGGTTTACTCAAATCTTGTACATATGCTATCACTCTTTGTTAAATTCTCAAACCCTATATTTTTCACCTTTGGAGTGACTATGGAAAAATGGTTCAATGGGAACATGGTGTTAATATTTAATAATGATTCCTTTATCACTGGTTGTTTCTTACATATCTAATACTCTAAAGAGGTCTTTAGACTTATGTAGTTTTCCCCTACATCTTGGCTTGTCTATGTATCGAGATGAAACATGTGATAATCAAGTACACAGAGTGACCTAACTCATAATTTGGAAAATATGGATCATGGAATGTTTATTCAATACTTCTAACTAGTAGATGGGTTGTTTATGATTTATATTGAAATAAGAAAGAATATGAAATCTTTTCTCACTTGAATGCTTGATTGAGTGATTTTGATAATTTGACTTATGAGTTTTTAGGTTTGTCCTAGGTGAGGAATGAATAAGGGTTGATATTTTACATATATCAATCTATTTTGAAAATATATCACATTAAATCACATAGAATGACCATAAATATATGTTATAACTACAAAATTGATGAATTTAGGGCATTAGGCATTTAGTTTTTCATAGGACACTACCATCAACATAGGCATCTAGATGACACACAAGTGTCTAGGAAGCTATAAAATTCGTATTGGTACAAAACTTGTAGAGGGTGATAATAATTAGGTTTACAACATTTAAATTATATAAGTCATGTTCATAATAATAACATATGGTCTTACTATGAGATAATTAATAGGTAAAATAAATAGCAGGTGTAAGCTTTTTAGCAATAGGAAGGTCATAAAACTAAAGGTTAAAACCATGATAACTACTTTCCAATCATTATACAATAATGAGGTTATATATAATTTAGATTTAGTGTCTAAATTCACCCCTCCCCCCTTAATATATTAATGAAATTTATAACTTAAAGTAAAATGAATGGGTACTTGGGTGTGTATAACACACCTTGTCTTTACACAAGTCCCACTGGAGTGATTTTTTGGTGACTGGCCTAAAACTAAGAGCATGTTACATTATATAATCAATGCATATAACCTAGATTTTAAATAATTTTGAATTCTTAAAATTAAAGAGAGTAAGGTTAGGAGTACATGTGTGTAGTGATTCAAACATATTATCTTTTGGTAATTTAATTTAAAGAGATGATTTATTGTGAACATTTGGAGTTGATATTAGGATAATAGTAAAAATTGAAAGTGAAAATATATAAATATTTGAAGGAAAATTTCCCCCAACCTTGGATAAAAGGTGACTTTCCACCTAAAAATTGAGCTTAGATTAATCATATAACCCAATCATACTTATAACCTAGTAAAGCATGAATGATCTAAGTCAACTCACACTATAAATCTAGTGAGGTTGGATTATTTGATCACTCCATCCTATAAAATTGGTAAGATTTAGTGATGTAATTTCATCAACCTTGCCAAAATTGAACCAACTACTAGATTATATTGGTTCAATAATAGTCCATAAAATATCACCTTGGTGTAGGATAAAATCTATAGAAGTATTTGAAATCTTAAATTTGATTTTATTTTACAATTTAAGGTTATATTTTTCATGGAATATGTACCTTATATATGTATTAATTTTAAACCTATGTATAAAAATGATACAAATGTATATAATGATGCCAAAAGTGTGTATCTGATTCACATGACTATGCAATTTTGGCCAATTTTGAAAAATTTCAAGTGTGGAAGACATGCTACCATGATATTCCCCCACTTGAATATGAAACTAAGAATGATTATAGGTTTGGAGAACATGTTTCCATAACACTCCTCCATTATAATCTTAAAAAAAATAGTAGTGAATAAGTGTAGAATTCATACCATTTTGGCATGTCCCCACTAAAATCTTAAATTGTGAAGGTGTAAAATCCATGATTATATGGCATTTCCCCACTCATATTACTCCTCCCCATTTTTAAGTTGACGTTAATTATAAAATAATAGTCACCTTACCTCAAAAAGATAAGATATTTGTATAATCTATGAATGTATCATATAACATATAAGATTAGTATGTCTAGGTAGATGCAGTAATGAGGTACATAGTATTTGATCACATCATGTCCTAAGATGCATGATGTGAATCATGACAATGTCTAGATAGTAATAGAATAAGAAAAGAATAAATCAAGCACACATACAAGATCACTCAATATAAAATTATAAAATAATGGTCCAAGGAGACCTAAAACAAGGGGCACATTCAAATACTGCATAATCAAAGGGACATGACCTATTCAAATTTACACAAATAAAGTAATGAAATTTTTAAATTGCAACATATAACAAACTATGACATATAAAAATTTCATAACAGGAAAACATAGGCATGTGGGCCATAAAAGTAGAGCATATTAAAATTCTCAAACAAGTACTACAATACAAGACAAGATACTAAAGGAAGTACATAAATAGAAAGCCTAAAAAATAAATAACCAACGTTAGCATATCATACTAGTCCTTAGATATATGTGTTACAAAAAAAAATTAATTACATAACATATCAAGTACAATTTGAAAGATATAATCATGAATAAATAAATGTGTAAGTATATAAGCTCAAACATGATAATGGAAAATGATCATAGAATAATGCATCATGGATGTATCATGATTAAAGAAGTAGATTCCCCAAATGTATAAATGACATGAGTAGAGGTATGTCCCAACATTTGAAAGTGCATATATCATGTCCCTAGGTATGCCTACATCACACACATAATATGCATGAAACATAGATGTGTGTATATATATATTGAATATGATATCCACCAACATTTTACTAACAACATATATTCCAAGTAGCTAATAGAACATATAAAATATAAAAATATGTTTCAGATTTTTGGATTTTTTAGTTTTTGGTATTTTTGGAATATTCAAAAATAAAATACTATCATATGATCTCATCTAAAGGATGATCATATGTATCTCCCCATTATTAACCTATTGTAATAAATTGATGAACAACCAAAGAGTGTGCATAGGTGTAATATCTAGCATTGTAGGATTTATAATTATTTACATGTGTCTAATAAGACTCTATAGTCATGAGGGGATAATAGGAGTAGGGTTTTTTGGAACCCATTATTTAATGATCTATGGTTTTTCTAAAATAGAAATAATAGTAATATGTTTAGGTGTTATAGATATCTAAATATGGTGTGTAGTACATAAAGATTCCATGAAAACCACTATATGTCTTTGATGCAAGGGTCTCTCAAGTATTGGCCACCTAGGAAATGGGATTGCTTGTTGCTTATCCTTTAGCAAAGGATTAACCTTAATAGTTTTTATAACTAATTACCTTGGTATAAACTTCTTTTGTTCAAGTGGATGTTTGTATGAAATTCTAATTACCATGATGGCATTAATGTATTTAACACACTCATGCACTATATAAGGTATTACATGTAGTGTATATATCCAAGGTCATCCTAATAACATATCAAAAATAAAATTTTAAGGAATAATGTAAAATGTAGTGAACACATTTGTTGGGACAACCTATAAAGGTAATTCAATCTCACCAAGAACCTGTTGTGAGGTCCCATCAAATTCTCTAACTGATTTGGTCATAAGATGTAAATCATTATGTGTATAACCAAACTACCTAAGTATTTTCATGGTGAAAATATTATCACTTGCACCATTATCAATCGTAAAAAAAATTATACGATGGTGATTAAACTATGCTTGAATGAACAAGATCTAGTCATCGTCTACAATCTCATTATTCTCAAAATTAATATAAGGTCTCTAGACCATAAGAGGAGTATGTCATTTATAAGTTCTAATAACCCCATCTAATTTGTTCCCATAATTTTATGGAGGATGATGTTCATGATAAGCCATTTTCACCTGTAGTTCCTTATTAGAATGGTATTTCAAAGTATTGTTAAATATCCTCTGATTATAGTTATTACTAGGTTGTAAACCTGATTCCTTTGGAGGATCATAAAATGTAAGTTTTTGGTAAACAATAAGGTCTTAGATCTTATGCTTCAATGTAAAACATTGGGTCATAGAATTTCCTTGGCCTTGGTGATAGTCATAATAAGTATGTCATTCATGTCATTTTGGTATCAGTTAACTTATATCAAACTCTATAAGATGAGGGAGAGGTATGAGGTGATGCTCTAAAAGCTTTAGAAGTAATGTAACTAGAGACCTAAGTAAGCATGTAAATTATCTCCATGGTGCACTAAATAATACAATCCAATCAGGTTGTTGTGACACAACATTAACTATGGGATTTGTTTCGTTTTTATGTTTTATGGGATTTATCTTATAACTTGTTTTGATAGTAAACTTGGTATTTGATGTAGTCAGTGTTCTTATTATATACTTAAGTTTATTTAATGAGATATTTTTCACTGCATGATAATGAATTATATGACATAAACCATCAAAATATTTGAAATTTTTTAAAATAATGGACTCATCTAATGGGGAAAATAAACTTTGCTTGAATATGTCTTGAATCTATTTATCTTCCATTGGATTAATCATTTTATGAAACATTCTCTTGTACCTTAAGACATATTCATTGATAGGTTCATTGGTTCCTTGTTTGATTTTTAAAATTTGGGCATAAGAAACCTTTTTGATAATATTGATAGATAAGTGTAACAAAAAATAATATAAAATAGGTTTGAATGTGTTTAATGATTAGATTTGTAAATCATAGAACCATTTTAGAGAATAGTCTTTGAGGCTCCTTGGAAATAGTTTAGTCAAAAGTTTATCATTGGAGGCATAATCAAGGCATACCACATAAAAATATTGAATATGTCTCTCATGATCATCCTTTACATCATAAAATTTAAAGTGATGTGCAAAAAAACTAATTGGCAAGGGGTTAAAATGTATATTTGGTGCAAGAGGGTTATGTAACACCTTTTTTGAATAAATAGAATAAGGTGATTTCATGGAATTTTGTTAAATATTTATAACCTTAGCTTGTAATAGTTTTATAGTTTGTAAAAAAGCTTTCACCTCTTGGTATTTAAGTTTTTAAGTTTGGGAATTTACCAGAGGAGGTGTACCCATAGTTTGATTAGATATTGGCATTGAAAGTGGTAATTAAGTTCAAGTATTAATGTTTCCCATGTGATATGTAGCAATAGTAGGATCTATTTTGGTGAACAAAGTTGTAAAAACATATATTATGACCCAATTATAAGTGTGAGGTATTGATGTGACCAAGGGGAGGGTTATTGGTATAAAATAAATTGTATTTCCACTTTAGGATCCACCATCACTAGGTTAGGAAGCATTAGCCTTAGTATACAACTGATTTCATCTCTTGTAACATATACAAATGCATATATTAATCCCTAGTTGTTATTAATATGAGTAAATAATGCTTATTTATATTCAATTTCAAAACAATATTTTTGATTAACATTTTCCATTGTTTATAAATAAAAAATTCATAATTTGAAATAGGTTACAATAATAAAAAAATGCGAGACCCTAAGCCAAATTTAAGGTTTTACATAAAAATACATAGAGGTCAAGTTTACAAAATGTTTAGCCCTAAACTGAGATGGTTGAATATATCATAGGGTTGATAATATATAGATTAATAAGCACAATGGTGATATATAAATATATAACAAAACAATTTATTTGTAAACTTAGATAAACAATGTTATGAATTCAAATGTTAAGATATGTTAAAAATAGAAATTCCAACTATTGATTGATATTGAAATAAATTATAAATAAGAGTAATTACATAATTTATAGTTCATGTTTAGATTTTATATGGAATAGGTTGGAATCAAAATAGATCAAGATTTTGGATCAATCATTAGATTCTATAAATTTGCACTCTATGGCCTCAGATGTTCACACAATTTTTGGATAGTTATGTTGATGCTACTATCTAAATTAGATTAAGGCTTCCAACATATAATATAAAATGTAGTTAGGTGAGACAATTTAAAAAAAATTGGGTTTTATATCACCTTTACTTTGGAATATTTAGATCTTATGCACATGTTCTTGCTCTTTTTCAAATGTTCAAATCCTAGATTTTTCACCCTTAGAGTGGTTGTGGGAAAAATAGTTTAGTGAGAACACAATGTTGAGTGTCCCCAAGGAACCCTCTATTAATGGGTGTTACATACATAGCCAATAATATGAGTTTTCCCTTATGTGTTGGATTGTGTGTGTATTGATATGCAACATGTGATAATCAATCACATAGAGTTACCTAGCTTGTAATTTAGAAAATATGTCTCATGGAATGATCCCTCAGTAATTTATACCTATCAATGGGCTATCCTTATGAATAATTTTTAAATAAGAAATAATATGGAAGATTTTGTCACATAAATGCTTGATTGAGTGCTTTTGGAAAGTTACCTTGTGAATTATTAGGTCCATGTTAGATGAGGAATGAATGAGGCTTGTTATTTTGTGTGTGTGTGTGTGTGTGTGTGTGTGTCCTTTTTAAAAATATATCATGTTAAACTACTTAGTCTGACCATAAGGATACATTAAAATTACAAATTTGATGACTTTAGGGCACTGCACACTTATTTTGGCACAAGACACTACAATATACGTAGGTGTATGACTAAGATACAAGTGTCTAATAAGCTAGAAAATAACTATAGGTACAAAAAATTTATAGGTTGATTATAAGTAGATTTATAGCTATTGGCATGAAAATTTGTTAAGGGACAAATATACGTTTCTCATCAACAGTCACGAGACAAGGTCCCTCTCATATTAATAGGTGGAGCTAACTTAAAATACAAAAACATATAGTGAAATAAAATATGAAAAGAAAAAAATTAGTTTCATCAGAATAGTTCATTTAACTTGAAATTATGAAAAGGATGGAGAAAGGAAAAATAGAGATATTTAATGGAGAAATATGTTTTTAAAGGATGAAAAAGATAACATAACTGATAAGCTAAATTAAAAAAATATTATAAATCTCATGAAAATTGGGGCATAATTTTTAATGGGAAACCTTGATCATTCAATGGATATGAAAGACATATATATGTTTATATAAATGCATAACATACACTATAACAACCATATAACTACTAATAGTAAATAATGATCATTTTTTATTTCCTTGTTCAAAATTAAATCATTACTTTCTAACTCCATCGAGATTTCACCAAGATGAAAATATCTAATATAGGTTCACAAATAAATAATATAACAAAAGTTTCATGGTTTATAACTAGTTTGTAACAAATTTTATAACATTTTGAAAATAAAGGTTTGAATATATGCAAATAGTAGATACATACATTATTTGCATATAAATCCTAAATGTAAAGTTTGAAAAAATTTCATTTGTATTGATCTTTAATGGATTACAAATATAATTTCCACTTTCAAAAGTTTTCTCAGAATTTTTTCACTTTCAAGACCCTATAAATGAACTCCCAACTACTATTTATAGCTAAAAATGTGTGGTTATAGAGTATAACCACCATTTTAAATATTTAGGCACTTGTAAAAATACATTAGTGAATTTTTGAAACTTGAAATCTTACAAAAATGTGTTGAGAAATTTGCGCAACTTGAAAATTTTCTTTGGGGTTTTTACAACTTGTAAAGGCATTTTAGCAAATTGATGACTTGAAAAAGTGCAATAGCAAATTTATACAACTTAAAACTTGTAAAAATATATTAATAAGATTTCACTAATTATATTGTGAAAATCACTAATAAATTATACCACTTGAAAATATTAAGTTAGAAACTTAAGACAAATATTTTTGATGCATCAATTTGCTTCTTATTTGCTGAGAATAATATGAGTTTCCTCTTTCTGTTGTTGTAGTTTCTTATTCTCATTCTGATATTTATCAAATTTTTGAAAGATCTCAAGAAATATTTATATGTTAGGACCATTTGAGTATGTAAAAGCCACCTCTGCATCATAATGAAGTTCTACCTTTTTATTAATTAGTACATGATGTTTATTTAATATTGAATTTAGATCATCTAAGTTGAACTTGTATTTGATCAATCTATGAATTGATATATATTTAAGAGTTATAATCTCCTTGATGTTTTTCCTAAACTATTTGATATCAATATTTATAGAAACTATACTATCATCATCAATGATTGTGTAATTAAATTTCTTAATCCCTCCTATTATTTAGGGAATAAATTCTCCTCCCATGGATTAAGAATTATATAAATATTAATATCTTCTTTGACAATGTGAATCCTAAATTTTGTAGCTCCAAGAAATTCAATAATATATACATCTAACAAATATTTTTTTTGTTATTTGTAAGGACTATGGAAACATTAGATCTTTGAAGATATACAAATTTATCTTTTTCAATGACTTATACTTGAACAAGGTCATCTGAATTAGCATTAGAGAATTATTTTAACTCAGGAAAAAAAATTCTCATTTTCACATTTCCTTATTATGTTTTCCTTTGAGTTTTTTGTATCATCATAGTATAATTGGATCTCAAAATATAGATCCATTGTAATTTATATAGAATTGAATCCAAGTTCTATAATTTATTGTAACCATTCCTTCGTTGCTTTACCCATAGTTCCAATTTCCTCTACCACATTAAATGCTTTAGTATCTAAAATTGATGAACAACTAAAGAATAAGATTTAATTGAATTTATCAATTTTTGAACCACTATTTTCAATTGCTCAACATTTTATTTGAGTTTATCTTTAGTCACTTTATCATTATCCATTTTTTCAAACAATGTACCATTATTAGTTTTAACATATTATTTCATTCCTTCGATTGTAGCTTTTTTCAAGTGTATTTTTGTTATTTGATAGTCCAAAGTAGTAATATTATCTTTATCCTTTACTACAAGGGGAACAATTAATTTTGCATATATGTCACCTTTAATGTGATTATTCTTGTCACATTTTTGAATTTTATGGTTACTCATAGAGGAAGAGAAGCTATTGCACTAAAACTAATCTCTTATGGTTTTACAATTTTCTTCTTTTTCTTTACCACTTTATCAAGCTAATTAAGAATTTCAATGTTGACCAAAGATTGTTGCATTTGAATGTAATTAGATTTTTTGGATATATCAAGTGAAGGAAGAATATTTTATGAAGTTTGAATTTCTTCTGATATTATCTCATCATTTTATTCTTAAATTAAAGGACCTGGGGTCTTGGATGAAGGTTCAGGAATCAATTCAAGATTTAGTGAAGGATGTAGAGATAAATTATCATTAGGCTAAATCAAGGATGTCAGTAACAATGAAGAATTAGATGTGATAAATTGTTAAGTAATGTTTATTACCAATATTTGAGATTGAAAAAAACTATCAAGAAGAACATCTTCAGAAGTAGAGACAATTGGAGAACAAGAAGATTGTTTTCCAAAACTTTTGATTTTTAGATTGAGAGGCCTAAAACTTAAATCATTTGTTGAGATAACTTATTTTTTAGCCTTTCCTTCTATCTCAGGTATGATTTCACTCTAATTAGATACTTGAGATGTTTCATCTTTTGCTTACTTCTATTTATGAAATATCCCTAGTTCAATTTTTATTGTTGGTGGTAGTGGGAAACCTATTGGTCAGCATTGAACCCTCTAGATTTCAGCCATTGTAATTTCCTATCAAGTACACCCTAAGTTCTACTTATAAGAGAGGTTGATTTTTTCTTTCTACAATCATTCTTGGGAATTAGTTCATATTCAAAATTTTCCTTTTAAAAATAGGGATCCAATGTATCCTCATCATCTAATATTTTCTTAAGTAATTTTATAATCCAAAATTAATTATCCTATTTTATTTTGAATCATGAGCAATATCTAATTTTCACATCTTTTTCATCATTATAATCTATCCAATAGTCTTGAAAATAATGTACATGCTGATTGAAGACCATAAGACATGTGACACTAACCCTCTTATATCAAATGAAGCTCTACTTTCAAATGGCCTTATAGTAACACGTGTCATCTCTTCCTCATCTAACTTTTATTTTGCCAATGATGAATATGTGTACCGACCTATCTAGATAGGAAACTTCATTGTAAACTTATGTTTACTAGATAATAACTTGTAAATTTTGACCAATTTTATACCAATTCCATTAAAGCCTATTTAATCAACATATTTAGGAAGTATGTATGGAGAAAACTCACATCCACAAACCCTTAAATAAGAAACAATTGGAAAATCAATTAACCAGGCTCCACATCTATCAATCTCTATTGTTGTTTCCACTGATATTATCATGTCATAAGGTTTTTTTTCAAAAATTTGAATAACATACCAAATTAATAAATCATTTACCCTTCAAAAATGACAAGAACTTTCTTTTAGGGTGAGTTTAGGATAGAATTCATATATTTTTATGGTTTTGATATTCCCCACCTACCCTATGTAAGAGTGTGATCATATCATTCAATTCATTCATAAATTATGATTTAATTTTTTTAGGAATATAGAAGTTTTATTCTTATTTATTTAAGGGTAGAGATTAATAAATCAATAAATAATATTGCAATAATTATAGGTCCTAATTTGTATAATTTATGTGTCTTTTTAACCTTTCTAATAATAGTAATAAATAAGGATAAATAATAACTTAGCTAAAAATTAGCTGAGATGATTGAGATAAGGTATAAAACTAGCTATGTTAGAGTGAGAGAGTGTCACAAATCAGAATCTAGATTTTATTTGATGAAAGGACAAGACCATAAAAAATAAGACATTTTTGGGTCCAACTCTGTTTCCACTTCTACCACTATTGTCCAACCTAGTCACAAAGACCTAAAAATTTATTAGTTTTTATGCTATACTAGTATGAGCTTACCTATGAAATCTTGAGTGTTGAATGTAGATGGAGCTTTCTATAGAGATGATTTATTCTTCAAACCCTATCCCTCTATCATGATTGATAAATGGGATTTAAATCACTTAAAAATGGGGGGTTAGTGTGTGTAAGATGCACTAAATGTGTGATCCACACCACTTATATGGGCACACTACCTACATACCAATAATCTAAAGAGGTATCAAGCCATATGTAGATCTCTCACCTAATGTGTTTTTTGAAATAGGCTGATTTAGTTGTAAAAATACTAAATTGAGAGTACTTGAGGTCGTTAGGGACTAGTATGAGGGTTTGAATATGTTTGCATCTATGTTGGGTGACTTTATGTAGAGAATAGGGAAGTTTTCCTTAGTATTTTGCTTGTATTCTTGATTGTTTTATAATATTTATCCCCTCCTTCATAAATAAACTTTAAATGAGATTTTTATAGGGAACTATTAGTCATGGGTTAGATGTATTCACACTAGCCAATATGATGAAGGATATGACTCAAAATAAAATGACCATTAGGGATCAAAGTGAAAATGGACAAGAGCACTAAAATTTAGACACCTTAGGGTCTAATACTATAGTCTGAATATGGAACTCCTATCCTATAGGGTTAGGATCTAGGGGATTAGAATTAGCCTAGGAAATATAGTTTGGTTGAGGTATAATAACCATTTATAAGGATACAAATTATTATCAATGAGTGAAAAGGTGTGTCGAAGGGTGATAAGAGCATGAAAGAAAGACCAGTGGATTGGGTATCACAAGCCACACTCAAACTACCAATTTTGACATTTTACATGACTACATTTGGCCCCCTCTTTATTCTAGTGATGTAGGAAAGTTAAATAATAGGATAAAGGAAGTGTACCTAAAATTACCTAAAAGGGTGAAGCCCATGAAGATGTGTGATTCTGAGTCATGCTAAGTGATCCTAAGTGATGCTGGGTATGTGTTGAACCAAGAGTAATATCAAAAATGGAGCTAAGTGTTCAATTCCCTAAGAGTGGCTTAAGAATGTAAAGGATATCCCTTTGGCTCCATAATTTCCCAATGAGTGAAGGTATGTTATCATGCATGTGTTAATATATGTTTGGATTCTGTGTCCAATCCCTCTAAGTAGGTGGCTTAAAAATACAAAGTCTAGCTAGTCCTTTGGCTCCATCATTTCCCACTATGTAGTGAGCTATAAACTAATACCAATATGAATGTGTTTCAAATGAGGTGGATCATGAATCCCATGAATGATTTGTAATCTAACAATGTGACATGTATAGACAAATGTGTATTGAGAAATAGGCCAATCTTCTCTACTTTGAAAGATGGAGATTAGGCTTGTATGAAAACTACTATAAAACTAAGAACTAGGCTTATATGAAAGCCAATCTAAAATGATGCCAACCAAATATGGATGGAATAAGGAATAAAATGACTAAAAATACCTAGGTAATATAATGAACTAGAAAAAAAAATAAGGCAAATGTGCCATACACATTACCCCTAATCATCAGTGTCTATAACATGGATTCTTATCCAGAAGTTGTACCAACTACCCAATCTTAAACTAAAAGAGAGAGCCATCATGCCACACATGATGCCCCATATATATAGATAATCTTAGTAAAATTGTATTAAAACTCCCAATTTGAATTGAACTATATCTAAAAAACTATAATTGACCCTACCTTTTTGTTTGTTTCTAAGAATTTTAGGTTTTAGGTTGTTTGGACAGGAGCACCAAAAAATGGACACTTTAGTGTCTAGAACTATTGTCTAATTACAATGCTCTTGTCCTTTACTATTTTAAATGACTATTTTTTATTCATCACTATTTTTCTAGTTTGTTCTACATGTTTTAAACTTTGATTGTTGTTCTAAGTGTTTTGAAAACTAATTTTTGACTAGTAGAAGGCTCTGATCTCTATGACAAAACCCCTATTTGTTTCCACATCTTCTAACTGTAGGAATGAAGGCCCTAAAATGAATATCATACTAATAAATATACCTATAATTTTGTTATGTTGTGAACTACATGATATAAAAATGATAATACAAAAAATGTCTCAAGATATAGCATAGTTTGTATTGGAGATGGTTAGATCAATAGGAATATGCCTAGATGGATGTAACAATGTAATAACATGTGTAATATATTAAACTAAAAGTGTAAATATTATTAGTATTTAGTTTTTAAAGATGGATGGAGTATTATGTCCATCATGGCATCCAAAAAGGCAATATATTTCATGATATGGATCATGAAATTGCAAACATCTGAGAAGCAAACAAGCACACAATGAAAAAAGTAAGAAGCATACAAAAGAGGCCAAGGGGCCAAGTAAACAAGGGACATGGGCACATGTCACTCAAACTAGGAAAACAAGCATACCAAGCATGTTCAAATGCCCATATACACATATAATTATAAATAAGGAAGATTGGAATGATTGACCATAAGTACATACAAGAGTATAAGCAAAAGACATTGGAAAATGGCCTAAGGCACACACAAGAGATAATATAGGAACTAAGAAATGAAATCACATCTAGCTATGTAAATCAAAAAAAATGCATGTAGTGCTAAAAATACAATTGCATCTAACTAATCAAAGCAAGAAGTGAAAGTATGCAAAACATATAGTACAAGACTTGGTAGATGCTAATAAATACACAAGTTTTATATACTAGTGAGTGTCAAAAGAATAATTTGTGTAAGCTAGTAAGTAATGTACATCATCATGATAACTAGAGTGTGTGGTGTAAGAATGACATAACCTAGATGGTGTAGTCATGTAGAAGATGCCCTTGGTGGGTAGATATGTTGATGTATGTCTTGAATGTAGAAGTAAGATGCCCCCTCAATAGGTATAGTGAAGCAATGAAGGATCTAGATGTTACTGCTCATAGTAAAAGAAGATCAAGTGAAGCATGGTAATGTATATAAATTGACAAACACTATCATAGAACAAAAAAGTGTAAGTCTATCATGGTAGTAGAAATGTAAAGCATGGATAATGCATATAGTTGAAATGTTTTTGAGATATTTGAATGTTTTTGTATTTTGGACACACTATGTATAATTAATCAAAAAGAAACTATGTACAAGAAACTAAAAATAAGCTATATATAAGAAATACAAAGAAGAAATTATACTAACCGATGAGTTTCATGAGAGAGTCCGTATCATGGTGTCTTGTATAAAGGAGAGGGATTATGCATGATTATGAAGCTTGATGGAATGGCTGAGACTATGACTTTGAAATATATGTATGTTGTAAGTACTCTAAAATATTTATAGTGTAAATTGACTATGGGGTACCCCTATAACTTTGAGACATGGATGTAATTATGGGGCTCTTAAGGACCCATCTAGTGTTAGGAGAAGCTCTTTGAACATGTTCTCTATGTGTAAAGGCATGATACATTAATGATGCTACCTTGGGTGTGAACATTGTAGGTAGAAACTATGGTTTATTTAAAAAAGTCCTCTATGGAAATGTATGAACTCTCTGTGCTAGCAAGGGAGGCCTTGACTATATATAAATCTAAACTGGAGGAAGACTTTTAACTAGTGGAGGAGCTAAAACTGGTGACTACAGAGTAGGATATGGATCTAAAGTGGGGAGTGGTAACTCATATGGAACTCCATCAACTATAATAACTCAATTATCATGAATGAATTTCACACATCTATGAACTATAAAAGGTATTATACAATGTTTTTGAATTCATGGTTAGTCAAGAAACATATCAAAGACTCTTGCACTAGGAATAATATTTAATGGTGTGGCCACATGTGTAGGTCAAATCTATATAAGAAGTACAATATCACCCAATGAACTCTATATGTGTCCATTGAAACCACTAATGATTATGTCCATTAGGGTAATATCCTACTCTAAATATCCCAAATGCTATAGTAATGTCATAGTGCACATGTTCACACTATATTTATTGTGTATGAGAAGACTATGAATGTGATGATGATTAGTTTAAGTTATGATAAATAATGCATGGTAATATGAATCATCCTCAACTATCTCCTGCTTTAAAAATGAGATCAAAGGTGTTTCTATAACTCTATAATTATACACACCAATCATGTTTCTCAAAGGATGTGACTTAACTGAAGGTGCCTGATATGTAGATGATGGATGATGTGCATGATATGCATGGTGAACACTTGATGTGTTCCCTATTTCTTGTTTACAATGTTATGAAAAAGGATCTAAGAAAATTTTCAAAGTTTTGTGTTGTGTTTGCTTTGCCTAAGGAGGCTCAACTAGAGTGCCAAGATTAATAAGGTTGTCATATATCAAGTCTTGTATCTTATGTTTCAAACCAATTCATCTATTTGTTTTATGTCCCAGTGCCCTATAAAAATTACAAAATGCATTCTGATTATATCCATGTGGAAGAGTAGTTATTGGATTAACTTCTTGAATAGGAGGGAGAGATATGACATTGCATTCTAATAGCTGTTATAAGACCCTAACTGAAGATACTAATAGGTTGGTAAAGGCTTGCCAAGGAGGATCTAATAAAAACATTCACTGAGGGGCCTCGAAGGCCACATTGATTATGGGTTGATTTTGAATTTTTCTATCATTAACCTTTACTTTGTATGTGACTTTATTGTTACTCTTGTTTATTATTTTTGATGTGCTTGTGTACTTGAGTTTTCCCTTTGAAATTAATTTGACTTCACTTTCCTTTAGTGTATAACATAACTCTATGAAGGAAGAGAATATTCTAAACATTATTGACTCATGCAAAGTTGGTAAAAGACTCTATTTGAAGAGATATTGTAATTATTGATCAACTATGGGGCAAGTCATTTTAGCCAAGATAGTCTTATATCGAAGAACATAATATGTGAGATGCTCATTTGACCTTTGTTTTTATTGTGTAACTTGGGCATACAAAACCTTATCACCTATGTTAGTACTAAAATGAGATAGTAACATGTTGTCTAAAGGATTAAATGTGTTAACTACCTAATTTGGTAGACTATAAAACCATTATAAAACATAATACTTTAAAATCCCTAGAAATAACTTGGTTGATAACCAATCATTTGGCACATAGTCCAAACATGTTGAATGAAAATATCTCAAGTGTGTCTTTGATCACCCTTGCCATCATATAGAGTGAGCTTGGGTTGAATAAAACCTAGTGGAAAGGGTTTGGAAAAAATATGGTGTACCAATGGTATATGAAGTAGAGAAAAATAAACCAAAGCCTATGTTATTATAAAGGCACCTTGCTCAAGATTTAGAACCTTAGATTGAAGAGATTTTATCTCCTACAAAAGGGTAGCCACATTAGGAGACAAAGATATACTCACCATAACTGGTAGTGCCACATGAGAAGGTTAGGATGCTATAGGGGGTTGTTGAGACATAGTTATCCCCATAGTGTCATTTTCAATTGGTTGTTCTGAAGGAATGGAAGACTCAACTTATTTAGCCTTTTTAATTTCCATGATAGATTATAAAATAAGAGCATGATTTCAAGGTTGTTTCCTAAGTCTCTCTCAAAAACTTTATAGAATCAGATCTTTATTGATGACAACATCATTAACAATATTAGGTGGAAGTAGATCAAGAGCCTGATGTGGTGGGTCATGAACATCAATGTGTGTATCATCATTGTTATTCTCATACTGCTCATTGTTGAAATTATCTTCATGGAAATTAGTGTAAACTAGATGTGTAGGATCTATATCAGGAAGCTAAGCTAGTTATTGATCCATGGTATATGGTCATTTTAGACGAATTTAGGTAAATTCATGAGGGTTACCACTAAGTCTTGCACTTCATCTCAAAGGAAGAGATGCAAAGAGCTTAGGTGGAATAAGGAAAACAATTTGAAAAATGAAAGAGAAGATTAAATAAATCTAATCTAGGATTTAAAAAATAGTGAACTAGAATATGCATAAAAAGGATATGAAGTTCACAAACATTTAAGGTGATACCTAAGAAGCAAAGGGACATATTAAATTCAACTAGGGTTTGAAAAAAATGATTTTTAAAATTAATAAGGTAGATTTTAAAAATTAATGTGAAATTATGATTTAAATATATAGGGAAAAAAATTAGAAAAATACTAGAAAAATTACCAAAGAATTTTCCCTAGGGTTTCTAGGGTTTTTGTGTGCAAACGAAGTAAGTCAGGCTCACCAAATGATTTAACTTTATTAGGAATATTGACATTTTATTCATATTTTAGTTAAGGTTCTAGATTAATAGATCAGTAAATAATATTTTAATAATTACATTCCTAATTTATATAATTTGTCTTTTTTAACTTTTTAATAATAGTATTAAATAAGGAGAAATAATGACTTAGTAGGAAATAGGTTGAAATGGTTGAGATAGGGTGTAAAACTAGCTATGCTAGACTAGGATAGTGTCACAAATCAAAATCTAGGTTTCATTTCATGAAAGGATAGGACCATCAAAAACATGACACTTTAAGGTTTGGAACTATTTTCCACTTCTACCACTATTATCCAAACTGGTCACAAAGACTTGAAACTTTTTAGGTTTTTGTATTGTGCTAATATGATCCTACTTATGGAATCTTGAGTATTGAATGTCGACAAAGTTAACTATAGAGATGATTTAATATTTAAACCCTATCCTTCTATCATGCTTGATAAATGGGATTTGAATCACTTTAAAATGGGGGGTTAGTGTGTGTAAGATGCATTAAATGGTTGATCCACACCCCTAGTGTGGGAACACTACCTACATACCAATACTCTAAAGAGGGATGAAGTCATATGTAGTTATCCTACCTAATGTGTTTTATGTAATAATGTGATGTAAATACAAAAATACCAAATTAAGAGTGATTAAGGTGGCTAGGGAATGGTATGAGGTTTTGAATATGTTTGCAACTATGTTGGGTGAGTGTATGTAGAGAATAGGGAAGTTTGACTTAGTAGTTTGCCTATAGTCTTGCTTGCTTTGTAATATTTGTCCCCTCCTTTGTAAATAAACATTGAATGATATTTTTATAGGGAAATTTTGGTCATGGGTTAGATTTATTCATGCTAGGCTAACATGATGAAGGATAAGAATCAAAATAAAATGACCTTTACGGATTAAAGTGTAAATGTATAGGAGCATAAAAAATGGGACACCCTAGGGTATAATGCTATAGTCCAAATATGGTGCTCTTGTCCTACAAGCTCAAAACCTAGGGGATTAGAATTGGCTTGGGAAATATAGCCTATTTGAGGTGGAATGACCATTTAGAAGACAAAAGATGACTAATAATGAGTGAAAAGGTGTGTCAAAGGGTCACAAGAGCATGCAAGAAGGACCAATAGATTGGGTGTCACAATCCACACTCAAACTACCAATTTTGACATTTTATATGACTACAAATTTAAACATAGAAAGATTCTTTGGGAGCCTTATTATATGTTTAGGTTTTGTCAACCATTTTTTATTCACCAATTTTGAAAAATAATTGGTATTATCATCCCATAACTCTTGAGCTGAATTAGGAGATAAGTTAACATATAATTCCAATTCTAGAAATTTTAATAACTTATCAATATGTTCTTAAGCTAAATATATAACAAATTCTCCTTTTGGATTCAACACTTATCTTTTTTGAAGATCATAGTGTTCATCTATGGTCAGGACTAACTCCAATAGTTGCACTAATGTTGGAAAAGTATCTACATTTTCTAATCCACTATCATGTATACTTTAGTTATAATATATATTATGTACCCCATTAATTATATTTAATAATTATTCCATTTTGATGTGTCCTAAATCATTATAAATTTTATTCTCAACATTTGAATTTACACTTGATGGATAAAAAATAACTTGAATTAGTTATTTCTCTCTAATTATTCTTCTCCTTTCAAGACCTTCTTTGGAGGATTTTTATTCAAATTAACCTTGATTGGAGTCTGGGATGTTGACATCTAAGAGATTAACATCTCTTTATAGAAAAACTTATACTCTATTATAATTGGTAAACAAGATTTATCATTGCTTTCTAAAAATATTGTTCACAAAGGTAACAAATTTTGATGTGAATATTTTTAATAGGGTCATGTTATAAGGGTATTGAAAACATTACCATTAAGTTATATAGGTGGTGTCAGCAACCTCATTGGGTTTTGATGAGTATGTTGATAACCCCATTAGGTTTTGATGAGTGTGTTGACAAATACCTCAGTACCTATTAATGATGTGGTATGGATGTTAGGATTTGATGAGGTAAAAACTTAGAGTACTTACAAATTATAGATGATTATAAGAAAGTGATTAGAGAATGTAGAAAATGTTAGAGGTACAATCACTAAGAGGTGGGATGAATCAGTGAGCCTAAATAATCCAACTTCAATTTTTATCCTTAAAGACACTTAACCAGTTACCACAAGAATCCATGAAGCATACACATCATTTATAGAAATAATCAAGAGAGACACTTCAAGATCAATCACATAAATAAGATATACATGAGAAACCCTCTTGGGGAATAAAACCCACTAAAACATGAAATTAGACTACTATCCTATAGTAAAAAGAACCAATTTAGACCATCTAAAATGATCAAGGAACTAAAATCCCTATTTAGTGAGACTACAATCCCATAAGGTGTTGCCACACCTGTCTAGTTGAGATACAACAATAACCAGACCTTTTAGAAAGTATCACCTTACAATGAGGCTAAAACCACCTTAGATGCTAATATAACACAAAAAAACCTATGAACACATCCACATCTGAATTGATGTCTACAATACCTAATGATGGACCTTTTTTTATCACTCTTCACCTTCACTCACACTTAATATGCAAGAGTACTATTATACCAATAAAATTATAACCTACATGTCATAAAAATAGTCCTCAAACTAATCTACTCTTCAACTCATCCTAAGATCACTCTACCCATCCTTAAATCTAAAAAAACACACACAATCCTCTCTCAAATATCTCCTAAGTCTCTCACTTAAAATCTAGAAATCACCAATTTTGATTTCACTATTTATGGAGTATACTTGAAAAACATAAATTTTGTTAGCCATTAGGCATTCATTATCCCTTAACTCACCTTAAACATGAATAAATAGCTCACAAAAATATTTATAGGTGATTTATATCATCTAAGGGTCACCCTTAAGTAGCTACACTTTTTAAAAAGGCCCTTGTAGCTCTTATAAGTCTCATGAAGACCTATTCACCCATTTAGCACACCCTTGATCAAAATAAGAATTGAATGCCACTTTAAAATACATGGGTCAACTCCCTATGTCCCCTTATACATCTTTAAATGATCAAAATCATCTTATCTTACCTCTACATATGCTCAATCAACTCAAACATAGACCTTATACATAGGAATACCATTACCAAACATAGGGTCAACATCTTAAGCATTATTCATACTCAAGATAGATTGATATTAACTCCAAAATACTCACAAAGCATCTTCATGGAGTCTAAAACACACAAAAATATAAAATTCATCATGAGACATCGAAACAACATCAAAATGAGCTAATCCTTCTTAGGTCACTTGTAGAACAAGCATGAATACATAGTCAACTTTGAACATTAATATCTTTGACTATACACACTTTTATATCTTCAAATTAGGTTTATTAGATGTAAAATGAAGTTCTTTTCATCTTAGTAATAGAAAATTTGACTTCTATCATAAGATATGGAAAAAATATAGATCCCTAGTTTTCCCTATGTTAAATTCAAATATTTGAATTCAAATGGTTGCAGTTAACCTTCAAACACAATGCTCAAATCTCATGTCCTCTCAAATTTTGATCAATCTCGCACCTTAGATCATGTATGAACTTTAATGCATATTCTACCAAAGATAAATGTTAAACATCTGATAGTTGACCTCATCTTGTACACCCTTATAATGTTGACTCAACACACTCCATCGATCTCTATGGATCAGCCAGGTCTTTAACCATCAATACTCACCATTCATTTAATCTATATGAACACCCACTCACCATTAGATCCTTATCCTATACCCTTTTTTAGTCATTCAACATCATGCATATGTCCTCATCTCACTACTTCCTAACTTATTGGAACAATGTGCATCATTGATCTTTAACTTGTGCATAATTGACTAAAATATAGAGACCCTTTCAATATACCTATGTAGCCAATTTTGAACCGTAATAACTTGCTTTGTGATTCAATGCATGATCTATAATTTGGACTAGATGATCTCCTCACATAAGATAATCTAGCCATATAACAAACACCTCCTATAACCCTCACATGTGAAATATATAATGACGTTAAAATGCCTTCTCAAAAAATTCTATTATAGAGCCAACTATGTCTAGATTTTATCTAGGAGACCAACATTTCTCCTATATAACTTTTATCGTGCTTTAGTGCATGATCTAGAATTTAGTACAAATAAACTTAGTCAAAAATTAATAAACCCATATGATCAGTTTCTGTTGACACCTTCATGCATGTAAGATATAACATCAACAAAGTTCCTACTTAGA